>JAQZBX010011434.1:0-42705 GCA_029593785.1 Cabassous unicinctus
TATATATATATATATATATATGTGTGTGTGTGTATATATATATATATATAATATAAATATAAAAATTTTATTATTATGTTCTGTGGATTTCTTATTTATCTTGCTTACGATTGATAGAATGTGTTGAATCTCTGGTCTGATGTCTTTCATCAATTTTGAAAAGTTCTCAGGCATTGCCTCTTCCAGTATTTCCTCTGATGGGCAGGTATTTTATATGTTGCCCCTTAGCTGGGATTTGTCGAATGGTTTCTTTCGTGATTAGATTGGGGTTATGTGTTTTTAGGAGGGCGCTCACGGAGATGAAGTGCCTTTCTCCTCATATCATATCAAGGGTATGTGCTATCAACATGACATCACTGAGGATGTTGACCTTGATCACCTGGCTAAGGTCATGTTTGTCAGATTTCTCCACTGCAAGTTATTCTTTCTTTCCCCTTTGGAAAGGAGACACTTCGTGCAGCCCATACTTAAAAAATGGGGCGTTGTGTTCCACCTCCTTGAGAAAGGACCACATAAATTATTTGACATACTGCACAGGAGATTTCTCTCTTCTCCCCCCATTTGTTTATTTATTCAATCATTTATTTATATCAGTATGGACTCATTGATATTTATTTTATACTCTGGGTTACAATCCAATACTACTTTATTTATTTGGTTGCTCCAGTTGTTCTAGCTTTGGCCCTTGGGAACTCCTTCAGTTGGCTTTTGGGCCCCTTTGACATATCCCGTCAGTGTGTGCTGTTTTTATCTGAGCTCTCCCTTGCTTTCTGGCACTACAAGATCCTCCACAATCGTGGTGTGTCTTTCCTGCCTCTGTCCTTGAGCCAGCCATTTCTCTATGTCTTAGAAATGTATGTATTAGAATTTATTAGAAATCAAGATCTGGGTGCTACACGTTGGCGCCACTATTTTGGGAAACTTTTCACCTGGGAGAGCAGATCTTCTCTCCAATTATTTTCATCTTTTCAAAATGGAGAGCTTTGGGGATTTTCAGTCTCCAGTTTTTCTCTGCTCTTGGTGTCTGAACCTTTTCCAGCTCCATTTATGCTATTTCTTGGCTCCACTGTCAGCAAAACAGCTCGGTGACTTCTAGGTGTGAATGCTTCATGGTTCTGAGCAGGGGAGACTGCTTTCTGTCTCGCTTCCAGCACCCTTCTGGCTGATGCACGGGACTTTGTTGACTCCTTTGGCCTCGGCAGCCCTGGATTCAGGCCATGAGGGATAAGGTTAACCATGGCTCTGGAATTCCATCCCTGGGTCACGTGTGACTCCTCAGAGCATATATCTTTGGCAGAGTATGGACTAATTCTCCCTCCTTGTGCCTGACACGTCACTACCTACTCACAGTATTCTGTAATATCTTCCTACCCCACACCATCCTCAGTGGAAAATAACCTGGGAAAATGCGGTGTCCTCTGAAAGCTTGAGAAACCCTACCGTGTTGACTTATTGCCACGTAATAAACAACCACAACATTTCAGTGGCATGTGAGAAGCCCTTATTTAGCACATGGGTCTCTAGGACCGTGGATGGATGGGGGTTGGCTGAGCTAGGCAGGCTTGGCTGGGTGGCTCTGCTGATCTCAGCTGGGATCACTCACACATCTGACGGTTAGTCATCGAAGCTGGGCAATCTAGGGAGGACTGGCGGGGGTGACTCTGCTCCATATATCACTCATCCTTCTTTTGGTACCAACACACTAGGCCGGGCACTTCTTCCTACAACAATAGCAGAGGCACTAATGGGCAAGCAAAACTTGCAAGGCCTTTGAGGCCTAGGCTCAGAACCGGCACTCAGTCACCTCTGCCTCATTCTGTTGGCCAAAGCAAGTCGCATGGCTTCACCCGGCTTCCAGAGGTGGGGATATAGACACCATCTCTTTAGCCAAGAGGGGAGAGGAAGTAATTATTTCTAAATAAAAATCTACCATATCTCTTTATGCACTTCCTCTTGTGAATCACTTATAAAAATCGCAAATGAAGGTGTTTCTCCCATCCTGCGTGTGCTCAGATCTCAACTCCTACTTAGAGAGACCTTCCCTGACCACCTGAGCTAAAAGGAGTCTCCTTCCCTGGCCCTTTTTGAAAATCACCATTGAGTTCCTTTGCGGCATTTAAGAAAAACAACAGTCTAGCGTTATCTGGTTCGCTTGTTTGCTTCTTGTCTCTCTCTCCTGTTGGCATATGAGTTCCTCAAGAGCAGGATCCTTTTCTGTCCTGGTGCCCTCAGGTATCCCCAGAATCTTATAGAGAACTGGCACTAAGTAAAAACGGGCCAAAACTTGGAGGCAAAAAGGACGCAGCAGTTGCAGTATCCTTTAAAGAAGGGTAGGGGTGGAAGGGAGGCTGCTGCTTGGAAATTGCTATCTAAGTTTGTTCATAGAGTATTTCTAAAAGAATTCTCTTTGCATGCAAGTGTGTGTGTGTGTGTGTGTGTGTGAGAGAGAGAGAGAGAGAGAGAGAGAGAGAGAGAGAGAGAGGGATAAAAGAAGATTCCTAATCAAAAAGATAACAGAACCAACATTAGAAGCTTCATCACATGTTTCACTTAATTTCTGCCTCATCACTACTACTTGGGGTAGTTATCCACAGGAGATTCTCCTGCAAGTTGCAATCTGAAGCATCCATTTGGGGGAACAAAAGGACTCCGGGGCATTGCAGTTCAGCATTATCATTTCTTTCTACTTCCTTGCTATAAGATGGGAATAAAGATAGTTCCCTTAATTTCAAAAGAAATGAAAATGACTTTTCTTTAGGCTGTTGGGTAACTCCTCCCTCAGCTCACTGCTGTTAGCTCAAATCTTTACCCTCCTACAGGTTTCCAGGGGACCCTTCTCCATCTAATGTTGTTACTGAATGTAAATCTCAATGCAGAAAGTCAAAAGAATGAAACGCAAGGCAGGTGTATCCTTTTATTTATTTCACTGAAAGCCAAAACATCCAGTCAAACCTACCTGTCTCTTCTTTATCCCTCATTTTTCTTTCTTTTCCCAGCAGATAAGGAAAAGTGTAGGTGCTTCTTTTAGGGTTTAATTTTCAGAAAGAAAATGTCACAGCAAGTTGTAGTCTCAGAAAGCAGTTCCACAGCTTGTTCTTAATGAGCCTGAGAGAAGCGTGAATGTTGAGACTGAGCTGAAATGGCAGTGGTTGAACATTTTCCTGTTATTGCAGAGGAATAATCTACAAATCCAGTACCTGGTACTGCCAGGTTGCTATCATTTAATATGCCACCTCTTGTCTGTCTCCTCAGTGTTGCTTATCCATCTTCTCTGGTTCATTTAGTTGATCTGATGCATGTTGTCACTATTTCAGGAAGTTCTTAAGTTCTGATTTTTATACTGGATCCTGGATGGGAAGCCACATTTCCATTGAGGAGCCATGGCCCAGAAATAGTAAATATTTGCTTGACAAGTGATTTATTACCTCTCATGTTGTGATTAAAGTTTAACTTTCATTGAACAAGTGCTCCATCTATATAGACACAAATAAATACCCAGGGACATGTGTGACAGCCCTTTTAACCGGGCTCCCCACAATCTCTCTGGCTCCCCACTAATCCATTCTCTTGTTTTGAAAACATATATGTCAAGCTGCGTGCCTGCTTGATGCATTCAATGGCTTTCTATTGCTCTCAGGATCCAGTCCCCACTCCATATCCCACCTTTAAGGTCCTGCAGGATCTGGTTCCTCGTGGACATCTCCAGCCTCATCTCCTACCTGCTGTCTAAGAGGCCCGGGGCCAGAAACTGGGTGTGTTAGTCAAGAGGTCAATCAGGGAAGAAGAACCACATGGTGCTATGGAGTAGGGACCATATCGTAGGAGTCTGAACTCATGCGTTTGTGGGAGCAGCTGGGGAAGGAAAGATCCATGAGGAGGAGGTGAGGCTCAGAGTCACTAACAGACCCTGGCATGCATTGGAGCTTGCAGGGAAATCTGGAAGCTTGATGCATCCAGCTGCTGCATAGTGAATGGGCTGATGTAGAAGTCTATGGAAGTCTATAGAAGACCGTGGCTACCGTCTCTGTGAATTTGCAGATAAGTGTCTGGAGGTGGGCATGATGTCACTGTCAGTCAACAGGGCCAGAGAACAGTGAGGACAGACTGGAACATGCCAGCATCTCTGCATCTGTCTGTCTCTCCCTGCTGCTAACCGACTATGACTTGTAGACTGTCAGGGCTGCTGCTCCACGTTGGCCTCCCACGTCTCACACGACTTCACTTTTGGACAACTCTAATCCAGGGCTGTACAGGGAAAGGTGGTTTCCAAAACATGATTCCCAGCACAACCAAGTGGCCAGTAGAACAATCCAACAGGGTGGGATGGAGTGGAGAACAGGAGAGTCCTAGTCCCTGTACTCAAGGAACAGGGAGGAAGAGCAGAGTAGCTCAAAGAGGGTATTTGGGCATTTGGGCAACTTTGTTCTATGATGGATGATGTAATCCCTTCCCCTCAATCCCCACCAAACCTTCAGTAAAATTGACACACCCTTGGCTGTATTGTTCAAGTTGGATTTGCTTCTTTCCCCTCCCTCCCTCCGTCCCTCCCTCCCTCCCCCCATCCCTCCCTCCCTTCCTTCTTTCCTTCCTTCCTTCCTTTTGGATGTCCTGAGTCTGGTATGAAGGTGGCACGGGGAAGAACAAAAGCTACAAAGTTGACCCAACACATATAATTCCTACTTTATTAAATGGGGATGTGAGTTTCCGGTGTTACATTAACTTTAAACCTTATGTTTAAAAATCACCAAAGCAATACCTCCTTGCCGTAAATCAAGCAGCACAGAAGTATTAAAAAGTAAAAAGTAAAGGTTATGTCCCTCCTGCTCCCTCCCAGCCCCACTTACTCCTTGTTTCTTAGTTGAAAAAGCAGAAGCCCGAGGAGGTTAAGTGCTTTGCCCCAAATCACACAGCACTCATTTTGTTCTATATAAAGGAGCCTCTTATGAGTGACCCTGTCTCTTAAAAGGCCATGCTCTCATCACCTGTGTTCTAAAGTGCTTATCATCCACGCAAGAGGTCCAATAGTGTCTTCACCTAAAACAATTTGCATTGATCTTTGTGGCTGGCAATTTCCATGCCTGCATTAAAGTGGGTAGAGTGAGGTTAATTATCAGCTTGTGCCAGGCAGAGCTTCTTAGTGGAGGGAGGGTTTGTATATTGGTGGGTGTCTCCGTGGATGAGAGACTGGAAGTCAAGTTTTAGGAACTCCATTTTGTAGTTCCCTTGGGTGAAGTCAGTTTATTAATTTGCCTTTGCAGTGACCAGAATGCTTAGTTTACATAATCTGACCAGGGGCTTTCAAATTCTTTGATTATGGCCCATGGTAAAAAAGTGTATTTTATGAAGCATCCCCAACAACACACACACACACGTGTGCACACCACCTACGTATCTGAAACAAATGCTTCACAGAACAATGTCTGATCCTTACAATGTATGACTCACCCTGATGCCTTCTATTCTATTCTATTCCACTTCATTATTTTAAGATGCTGCTTGCATCCCTCTAAATGTATTTCTGACCTACCACTTGGCCTTGAATCGCAGCTTAAAACACACCGATTGAGGGCCTCTCTCCTTGCAGCCAAGGAATCTCAGAAGGGAGCTAAATCATAGAAAGTCACCTGTTATACTTAGAGCCAGAGTCGAGAGTATTCAAGTGTTGTTGTTGTTGTTGTTGTTTTCTGTTGTTATTTTTTTTTGTTTATTTTATTCATTTATTTATTTTTTATTCTCTTTTTATCTGTTTATTTTGTTTCAAGTGTTTTGAGGGAGAGTTCGGCAAGGCTGCAGTAGGGTCTGAATGGCTTGTCTCTGCTGCACTATGAGACTCACTTTTGTAGTGACCGGAATGCTCTTATTCTGCCAAGGAATGATAATTGTTCCCATTCACCGAGTGCTTACAATGTGATAAGTGACGGAGATTAAAAGAGGAAAATGAAAGCGCTCTAATCATATGGCAGAAATGAGTAGATAGATATCAGTGAGGGAAAGCGGGCCTCTGTCCAAGGTTCCACCCAGAGATCAGTATCATGGAATTCAGCCGCTTTATCGCTGGCTGGCATCAGAGAGACGTGGCAGGGAACATCTGCCATTAACGTTGTGTCGGTCACAGAGCAACCGGAGAAAACCAGCAATAGGGTCTTCCCCAGGAAAAGCTGCTCCGGTTCCAAATATGGCGGCCCAGGACCCCAGTGCGTTCCCAGCATTATTGTCCCAAGATAATCGGAGGAACCAGATACGCAGACCTCATGTGTTTCCAGGGGGGACATTGTGAGCAGGGTCCTGTGTGACAGGCAGGGAGGGAGCAGAGGAAGGAGAGGTTTTTGGGTGCACAGGATGCAAGCTGGGCGTCTCCATCTGCTGCTGATCAAGTTCATGTAGGTGATAAATCTCGAAGGTGCACATCCATGTTGCCTCACTTGTCCACATCAGTCTGTGGATGAACCCTTGGGCTGGGGAATGACAGCTGCTCCCTTTTCTGATACCCCGGGGTGGGGCAATCAGGGCAGCCTGCTGCTCTAGGGCCAAGAAGGGTTAGAGACCAGAACGGAAGGCCAATGGCAAACACTTCATTTTTATTTACTTATTTAAAAATACATTTTATTGAAGTCTTAGCTAATAAGCACATAGCTCGATGATATGTATACACCTATGTGACCACAATTAGATCAAGGTATAAAACATTTCTGGCTCTCAGAAGGCTCCCGCCCGCCCCTCCCAGTCAATACTGGCCAAAAGAAACCTCTTTTCTGATCGCTTTCAGCTCCTATTAGTTTTGCCTGTCCTCCAGTTCCATAGAAATGGTCTCATGCAGCATGTACTCTTTTGTGTCTGATATCTTCACCGAACAGTATGTTTGCATCATTCATCCATGTTACTGCATGCGGCACAGATCTGTGCTTTTTTCATTGCTTTGCAGTATTCCATTCATTGGATGAATATGCAATACTTGATTAGACTGTTGAATGGATATTTGGATTGTTTCTAGTTTTGGCTATGACTCAACCTGCTGTGAACACTCATGTACAGTTTTCTTGGTGGACATGAGCACTTATTTTTGTAGGGTATCGGTCTTGGTGTAAAATTGCCAGGTCCTATGATACACACATCCTCGTCAAGATTTTTTGTTGTTGTTGTTGTTGCCATTTTGATTTTAGCTGTTCTAACATAAAATACTGTTCCATGCTTTATCCCAGTAAATCCTCGTGACAAAACTTTATTGCCCTCACTTCCTAAAAGAACCAGAGGTCTTGAGAGGTCAAACCACTTGGCTGGGGTCCCTCAGCCAGTTTAGAGTAAAGCTGATATGTGAGCTATGCATACAACAGCCTGGTTTCCTGGTCCATGTAGGATAGGTTGTACCGTGATCAGTTCTCACAAGTCAGTGTTTGGGTCGGGATTCTCTGGGGGCACAATCTCCATGTATTACATCCCCTTGTATAATTTTATTATTTCATTAAGTATGACCACTTAATTTGTTCCCTGTGTCTGGAGGGTGAACCCTGACCCAACCTTATATTACCCTATGCATTGTGCTTTTAAAACTAATTCTTTTCATGATTCAAAGTATAAATTGTAACCAGACCACGTAATTTTTTTTAAAAACAAATAGCAAGTTACTTGAATCAGCGACCAAGGATTTCATTCTCCTTAATGGAGGAAAGATGTAACAGACAGATTCTAGGGTGTTCCCCATGATTCCAGCCCCCTGGTGTTCATGTCCTTGTATAGACACCCTCCCTTAAGTGTGGGTGGGACCTGTGGCTGGTTTAATCAATACAACATGTAACGGTGATGGGATATATAGGATTGCAACACCCATCTTGAGAGGAGACTCTCCCTGCTGGCTCTGTCGATGCTAAGTGGCCAGATTGGGGAGGCCAGCGAGGCAAGGAATTGAGTATAGCTTCTGGGAGGTGAGAGCTTATCTGGCCAACAGCCAGCAAGAAACTGAGGCCCTCAACCCAACAGGCCACAAGAAAGTAAATTTTGCCAACACTCGCGTGAGCTTAGACTCTAGCCTTCCCCAGGCAAGCCTCAGTTGACACCACAGCCCCAGCCAACTGTAGATTGCAGCTTTGTGAGACCCTGAACAGAGGACCCATTTAAGCTGTACCCCGACTCCTGACCTGCAGACACTTTGTGATGATAAATGCGTGTTGCTTTAAGTCACTAACTTTGTAGCAATCTGGCTACACGGCAATAGAAAACGAATACACAAGCTTTGTAGGTAGGAAATCCAATTCGATTGTCCAACAGACTGCACCCAGTTTAAGCGCTGGTAATAGACAACCATATAATTTCTAGCTGGAAGAAAAATCCCTGAGGAGATGCTTAAGTTCCTATAACCAGCAGAAGAAGGTTTTTTTGAGCCAAACATCCCATGACAGCTGGATTGTACTTCTACAGTCTTGGGAAATCACTTTCTCTTTTGCACATTTCTTGGGTTCTAAGTGCCATCAGAATAGTCACAACGACTCCCAAGGGGGCTGTTCGTGTAGCAACATTTCTTGAGTAAGGGTTCAGCTGGAGAAGTTTCCTGATCATGACTTGGTATCCACAAGGAGGGCTGGACTGAGGGCATAACGAGGATGGATGCACAGAGAGGAAAGGTCAAGTGCTGTCAAATACAGCCCCAGAATCCAGGCCCTGGGATGACCTAGGAGAACCTTTGTCCGCTGCAGATTATCCTGGCAAGTTTCCATTTACGTGTGGCATCTATTTGCATAGCACACGCTTGTCCCCAGCACTTCCCAGGTGGAGGCACAGTCCTCAAGCCTTGAAGCACTTTTGCCTGATGTTACTCAGCATCCTTGTTTGTTTAGAAAAATTAAGGCCTGGATGGACAGAGCCGTCATTTGTTTGCTTCCTGTCATTCCTATTTAAAGCAGTTCATAAGGAAAGTCCCCCAGAAAAGTCCAGTCTCTCCCACCCACACACATGACTTTTTTTTTGGACTATGGAAAAGGCAGGGAGAGGTCATTCTCCCCAGAGCAGACAGAGTTCTCTTTCACAAGGCCAGTTATATGATGTTGTGCTCCTGCTTAATGCCCTTCCATGGCTCCCTATTGCTCTCTGGACAAAGGCCCAATTCTTCTGTGTAGCCTCCAGGGCCCTGCAGGACCCAGCTTCTGCCTCCTCTCAGGCTTCATATCACACCACATACACCTGCTCTCCATCCAGGCTCCTTCCCATTCTCAGGGCCTTTGCCCAGACTGTGTCCTCCACCTGGAAGCCGTCTCCCTTCCCACTTCAAGTCTCAGCTTAAATGTCACCTCCTCAGAGAAGCCCTCCTGGACCACACCTGACTGCAAGGTGTCCTGTTACATGCACTCTTGGAAACCTACATTCTTTTGGCATATAGTACAATTTTAGTTAAATAATTAACTGCCAATGAAGCCTCCCCTGCAAGGGTGTTATTCTGTTAAGACGATGTTCCCACTGTCATCCCAGTGTCTCTCACACAATAGACCCCCAATAAATATCTGTTAAATAAATGATTGGTGGAATGAATGAATCTGTAACTGATTGAATGGAGAGCAACGTATTTTTTATTTTACTTTGCCACCTGGATGGACTCGAAGGAGACCCTTCCTTACCCTTAGATAATGATCCTCTTAGCTTTTGAGTTTATGGTGGTTGGTTTACGATTCACTTCAGGGGACTGATAGTCGGGTTTCAGAAGGTCATAAGGCCAGCAAGCCAGAAGGGGACATTTGCTCTTTTAACAACATCAAGGAGAGCTTCAGGGCTGGGGCTGTTACAATCTCCACTTAAGCCTCAAGTGCTTCAAAACAGGACCTGGGAAGGTGATTCTCAGGAGAGACTAATAGACTTGAGAGTGGGCAGGATTCCAGGACTCTTTGTGGTCTCATGCTCAGTCTGTCTGGAAACAACTCTGGGCAGTGGAGGCCCTGGGAGTGTGTGTAGGTGTCTGTGGACCAGGACAGATGCACAGGGTCACTTGGGCCTGACTGCCTTGATGCAGACTTCATTCATTCTCCAAGTACAGTTGAGTCTTTGCTGGGTGCCAGGCATTTTGTATACCGAATTATCTTGTTTAATCCTCACAAGCACCCTTGAAATAGTTAACTACCCCCACGTCATAGAGAAGACAACTGAGATTCAGAGAGGGGAAGTCACTTAGCCTAAGATCATAGATGTGGTGTTAGAACCAAGATTCAAATGGAGGCCTTCCTTACTTCAATGCCCTTGCTCTTTCCTCTCAACTGTACCATGATTTCTGATATCATTCCAGCCCAATGAGTTCAGCCTAAATGATTCCTGGGGTAAAAGGAAAACCTGCCGCCCCTATATATACACGAAACAAATAGTTCAAATGTATGAAAGCCTACTATTCTATAATTAAGCATATGGCTTAACTGTTAGACATTTCTGGGAGCGTTGACCTACCAACAAATTCATTTACACTAAGGTGTAAATGACTGATAGGAGAGCAGAGCTTTTTTTTTTTTTTTTTTTTAGGAGGTACTGGGGATTGAACCTGGGACCTCGTACATGTGAAGTGTTCTCTCAGTCACTGAGCTACACCCACTCACTTCTAGGAGAGCTTTACATTACAGCAGCTTTAGATTAAGGTGGAGGGCTTAGGAAGAAGAGAAGCACACTTGTGCCTGAAAGGCTGAAGCGGGGAAGGGATGAAGAAAGGGAAAATGGTTTAGGAAATGGAGGAAGCGCTAGAAGAGAATCCTTGACAGCTTTGCATTATTGCTTAGAGCGTTGCATTATTTCTCTCCCCAGAAAGATGCAAGGGGTGACATTTGAGTAGAGCCCTGACTAGTGAAAAGCCAAGTTGCAGGCAAAGGGAAGTTCAAGAACAAAGACCCTGAAGTTGGAATCAGCTTGCCCTGTGTGGCACTATATTACCTTTTTTGACCCAGCAGCTGTAGGGTACAGGAGATCATTTAGAGTACAGGGGTTAAGGGCACAAGCTCTGGGTTTACACTGCCTGGGTTCAAATCCTAGGAATTTATTTGTCGCATGTTCTTTAGCAAGTGACTTTACATTTTTCTCCTTTCTAAAATAAGACCAACAATCTCCATCACAGGCGTTTGGGAAAGATTTAACGAGATAGTCACGTGAAGAGTTTCACACAATATTTTAAGTGTTACCTATTATTATTATTCTATTCTATACAGCAAAAAATGATTTAGTGGGAAGAGCATTTCGGTGAGGCTGTACATCCTGGGATTGATTTTGTATCTTAGTGAATGAGTAATTTCTTTTTAGTGTCTGCCACATGGATGGTACTCAATAAATATTTGTTGAATGAGTGGAAGTACAAACTAATATGGCACATGTTAAGCAGAAATAGAAGGTAGAACCTAAAATTGTGGGTGGAGGAGTTTGAAGATAATTTGGTAGGTAATGGGGAGCTATTGAAGGTTTTTGAGCAGGGGCAGGGAAGAGTGAGATGGATTGAAGAGGCAGGGTTTGGAAGCAGGATGCAAGAGGAGTAGTTGGCAAGTTGTGGGCCACTTCTGGGTGGGTGCTGTGAGACTTGTTGTGGAGGTTCCATGGAGAAGGGAAGGAGGGCTTTCCTTTCATACTGCCTACGGCCTCAGAAGCCTGCAAATCACCCTATGACTTCCCTCCATCTTGGACACACACCTGGTAAGTTTCCCCATGTGATGTGCTTGTCTGCCTACTGCAGCCACCCTCATCCAGATCCCCTGGACTACTACCCTAGACCCCTCTAGGGCCTTCCCTCATTCACCTGCCCCCATTCAGTCCTGTATCCCCAGGCTTATAACAAGGCACATGTGACATTGTCATTCCCCTCTTTGAAACCTTTCATTGGCTTTCCACTGCCCTAAAATAGCCTCAACTTCTCACCGTCCCTCCCAGGCCCGAAGTCATCTGGTCCTGTTGGCCAGTCCTTCCTTGTGTCTCCCTCCTCTCCTCCTTTCTCTCCAGCGCTGCCCATTTGGGTTCAGCTGAGTTGACCCTTCTGGAATGTGGAAGCCTCCTAAGTGGTGCCTTGTCCGAACAATTTCAGGGCTTGAACTAAAGCTTCCAGGATGACCCAGAATAGCTTCTCACACTTTTAGGTCTTCAGCAATTGCCTATGGATCCTGTTACAGTGCAGTAGGTCTGGGTGGTGTGAAAGTTTCTCACATGTCTGTAGACCAGTGACCTGGGCACCACCTGGGGGCTGGTGAGAAATGCAGATTCTCAGGTCCCCGTCTTGGACCTCTGAATTTGAATCGGCAAGTTAGTTGTGCCAGCACCTACACATCTGGGCGTGCTGTTCTAGAGCATTTCTTAGGAACTTGCCACAACCTTTCTGGTGGCTCCCTGGGATCACGGTTATACCAAGACTGGCCCTGGCACCACGGTTCTGCTATCGAATTTGGTCTGGTTTGAATCTATGTTCATGAACAATGACAGAATGGGACCAGCTTGGGAACCATCACAGCTGTCCAGGAGAGAAGAAACAGAAGGAGCTGACCCGGGGGAGAAGAGATGAGTCTGAGAGGTGTAGAGTACATCCATTAAATCATTGTCAATGTCCTCTGGCCCATATGACTTGCCTAAAAATGATCGTTCACTTGTAAGGTCTGACACAGGGGACCCATAAGACTTCTCTTAGCAGCCTGAGGTCTGTGGTGGCCTTTCTTGGCTCGGTATTGATTTAGGTTCCTAGCTGAATGCTACAAGCCTTTTCTTGCAGGTTAAGGGCAGAGGTAACTTTGCAATGTAGAAAAGTTCTAGCCTTTTGCGATTTACATACCCATCGGACTGTAATCCAGCGGCCAGCTACCATGATCACCCTTCCCCTTGAGAGTGAGACCAAATGAACTTGAAGCCCCATTTCCATTCCCATGGAAAGCCCAATGCCTGCCTGGATGTCGGAAGATTCTGAGGAGCCCATTTTCCCATTGTCATCATTGTCCCTGATTTCCTGCCTCTGCTGAATTGTTGGTCTTACAGCTTTTCCTTTATTTCTGTCCTGGTGCTGATCCCAATGTTCCAATGGCCTCCCCATGGCCTCTTCACCTGCAACCTGCTGTTAACACACCCATGGACACAAGCCATGGAGTTGTAAGGGTTCCCGGGGAGGCATGACATTGCTGTACAGGACAGCAAATTTAAATGGGCACAGAAGAACAGACTCCCTGTTTCCGAATGTTCTCTGGACCTCCCCCTCCCAGAGTCTTCACTGGCTTCCCATCCCCTGGAGTGCCTTGGGCCGGTCTCGTTGCTCTCTCTCATTCCCTCCTTCCCCTCCAAGTCCTTCTTCTTTAGGCAAAGCAGTTTAACTCTCTCCAACTCCAGGCCTAAAGTTCCCAGGCTCACCTTTGCATACCTGGAGCACATCCAGGTTCTTAGCTGCTGGTCTTTAGCACCATGGACCAGCAGCAACTTGGCTGTTAGGATGCACCCTTGTAGGTGGAAACTTGTGGTTTTAAATAGCATATATATTTTTTCCCTTTAGATTATCTTCTGATAGAAGCCTAGGTCTTTGAGGCAAACAATCTACAGTCTTCTATATCATCCATCCATCCATTCATTCATTTGCTCATCCATCCGACACATACTTCTCAAGCAAGGCTGTGAGCTGGGCTCTGCACAAGTGCTGGGAAGACCAGGCTTGTTTCAAGAAACCGCTGGTGTTCACCTCATCTATGGACTGTGAGGTCCACAGGTATTACTAATGTTCCAGGTAGGGCCCAATACAGAGAAATCCAGACTTACAAAATGTCCTTGAGGGGTGTGAGCACCTTCACCTTACAAATGGATTCACTGTGAGAAATTAAATAAAGCCAGAGAATTTTAGAATTTGAACAGACCTCAGGGACCGCCTTATTCGATCCCTTCTTTAGGCAGCATGTGGAAACAGATTCAAAAAGCTTAAGAGATTTGCTTACAGTTTTTTCAGCAAATGACAGAGCCAGCACTCTTTTTCATTCCCAGGCCAGGTCTCTTTCCATCATGCCTTGTTATCTCTCTAATGACTATGATAATAACGAGGTCAATATTTATTGAGTGCTTTCTGTGTGTCAGACCCTGTTCTAAGTGCTTTCCATGTGTTACAATATTGTCCTCACAGCAATCCCATTAACACCGTGGAGAGAGAGTTGAAGCACAGAGAGGTTAGGCAACCTATCTAAGGTCACACAGCTCAGCAGCAGTGGCACTGGGATTCTAATGCAGGTGTCTGGCTCCCAAGCCCTTACTCTGAACCGATACACTCCACTGCCTCCTTTCCTCTCTGACCACGAGCTCATGTACAGAAATGTGTTTCCACCCACATATTTAAAGGAAGGTACTTCTGATTGAACATAATTTCAGTGCTGTAAAAACCAAAGCTTGGTCTATTTTGGCAGATCTTTTAAGATCTTTAGTTGCTATGTACATAGCTGCAATTGAATTTTGTTAAGCTTTGTTGGAAAGGTAGCATGTAAAGCCGTTCAATTCTGCTCATGACAAAGAGCAGAATTGTGATCTAAGTGAAATGGGTGACCCCAGCATGCTAGGAATACTTGAAGAGACTTTACAGAGTGAGATGTTTGGAAAGAAACCCATCCAGACCTCAATTATGTGTGGTTTTCTTGAGAAGTCAGGCCATTTAGAGGACTGCTCAGGAAAAATCAAGTTTCTCTTACCAGGAATTGATTTAAATGACTTGATATTAATGAATGAAGGTCAGGCATGTAAACATCTTTTGTTTCTCACAAATCTTCTAATTGGAGCCTTAAAGATGATTTTTTTTTTAATTTTTTATTTGTGATTGCTTTTCCAGAATAAAATTTTCCCACATGCTTTTATGGTTCAGGGTTTCTCACAGTGAATAGGTAGTCCCAGGAAAGCCCAGAATCTTAAAAAAAGCAAAAAGAAAAACAAAAAACAAAAAACCCAAACCGGTTTCATTAGTTAGCTTTTTTCTTCGAAGCTGCTCTAAAAAACGGAGAGTCTAAACTTTAATGCTTCCACCTCAACAACATCTCTCTTAATAGTGGAAAGTCATAGTAAAGAGAAAAAGAGAACATTATGAACCTTGCCGAAACTCTAGCGTTTTTATCTATTATCACAAGCAGCGAGAGCCCGCAGTCATTTAAATCATCTGGGGGTGGGGGGTGGGAGGACATAATTATTTGCAAAGGAGCATTATTGGCTAAGTACAAATGGGTTGCTATTTGTTTTCTCAGTTCCTTGTAATGATTACAGGCTGGAGATGGTGTTTAGCGACAGGATCCAGCAGGTCAGTTATGACAACTTCATCACTGTCATTAACGCCTTTTGTTTGCAGTGAACACAAAAAGCTGTTCAGTATTAAGAGAGTCAAGGGAAAGAAAGAGAGGAGGGCAGTGGAGAAGGTGGGTGAACTAAGGAGAGAGCCGGAAGTGAACACTATAACTATCAGGAAAAAAATACCCCTGGATAATAGAGTCAGCTGACTTAAAGAGTGGAAAGGCCTCGGCTGGGGACCAAATTTTGGACTCCCTGTTCTTGCTACTAGAAGAGTAATTGCTTATGTTTATAAATGCAGACCATTTTTGTCAATTCTGGTTTCTAGAAATGCTCCAGGGAGGTGTTATTTTTGGTAAAGGGTCTTCCTGCTTCCAGTTCAGTAAATGTGAATAAATAGTTTCAGTATTTTCTCTTAGCATGCTAGGGTAAATTGAAGCGAAATAAATAGAGGAAGGGCAGTGACCTGTGTTTAGGGTGAATTGGGTGCCAGTCACGGTGCTAAAGGGATTTGAGTTCAGGTGTAGCTTGTTCCAAACTTGTTCCAGGCTGGGAAAAAAATGAATGCAAAAATTTAATTCCTTAACTGAAGTCAATGAGGCAAAATAAAAAACCTCAGTATCTTGAAGACCAGGAAAGGGTAGGCAGAAGTATTTGTTTGATGATCTGATCGCGTGAAAGCTCAAATTATAAAAAGACATATTGAAAGAAACTGTATGAATTAAATCCTAATATGTTATGGTTTTGGGGGGAATTTGCCCCTCCTCCTGGAGTGACCCTTGAGAAGACAGTCTGTGTTCCTGTTTTTTAGGCAAAAAAGTAGGTGGAAGGTGAAAGTTTCATATTTGGCTCATGCATATCTTTGCTCCTGCATGTATTTTGTGTTCCCCTGCTATTTCAGCTTTCTGCTGCCAGGCCAAGCTCCTTCAACTCACATTCCCACTTCCTACACCCTTCGCCTCCTTTTCTGGACAACTTCACGGATATCATGCCTTGAATCTTGAGAAATGTCTGGTAAAAGTGGCCGATGATGATGGCAGGTGTAGCAGAGAAACAGCTCATCAAGCAAGGGTAGGGTTCTTGTGATCATCAAGTCAGGCTGCTTCTGCTATGACATTACATGAAATGTCCAGAATTTGATCTTAACCATTTTGCTTTTCTGCTGGGCTATATTAACCCTGGAAGCCACTGAGAGAACATTTACTCAAATCCTAGTAAAATCCAGGCTCCTGCTGCATGCAACCTGACAAAACGAATGAATTAAAGGGATTTTTTTTTTTTTTTTAATTCCCAGTTCAGGTTTTCTTTAGGGTCCCTGAGTGTCTTAACACCACTCCAGCTCCAGTGCCACGTGGATTCTGAACGTGGACTTGTGTGCACCCCTGTGGAAAAAGCAGCAGCAAATGAAAACACCCAGCGAGCAGGAGGCTGGCGGGCGTGGGGAGTGGTAAGCAGAGACCCGGAGTCGACCATCACGAAGCTGGAAATCCCCTCAGGCTTTGGGGTTTTGGGGTTTGGGCTCTAGTTTTGTTCTTCCCTAAATCGGCTTTCTGGCCCTGCAGTGCCTGTGCACACAGTAGGTGTTCCCTACTTGTCTCTTTGAACTGATGGTAAAACCACAAGAGCCAGAGAACTCGACACCGAAACTGAAACCTCTCACGTGAGTGCAAAGGAGCCCCTCGCATGCACCTTGAGCAGAGAGCTCCCCCATCGGTGGGCTCCCCAAGAGCCCCACTTCTCCCTGCTCAGCACCAGACTAGCAACTTCCTCCAGCTTTTGGGTTTCTCTTTGCTGAGTTTACGGAGGATGTTCAAGGTCAGGGGTGAGGCCGGGGCAGCGGGGGAAGGGTGGCTTTCTTTGCGCTGTTCAAGTGTGGCCCGCGGGCCACCGGCTTCAGCATCACCTGAGGGGACAGGAATGGCGCCCCAGACCTCTCAGAGGAGGCTGATTTACACAGTCCAGTGTGACAACTACCGTGGCCGGGGCACTGAGACCTCCCCGCCGCCCCTGAGGTGGTGGGCATCGGGCCCGGGGCAGGGGTCCTTGGGGGCGGTGGGGATGTGAGCTCGAATGGGGATGCAGGGGGGAAGCCGGGGCAGCCGGCGAGGAGGAAGAGGAGAGCAAGTCCCTCGTGAGGAAGGCGGGAAGGTGCCTGTGGGAACGTGGTCGCGAGGCGAGGGGAGGGGAAGGGAGCGCAGAGCCGGGGTGGGCGGGGCCTGGGTTCCGGCCCAGACGCCCAGTGGGGAACAGACGGTTGGGCGCGCGCTCCCCTGTCGAACCCCGCGGAAGGGCGGGCGCGGCGGCGCGTACGCGGGGCCGCGGGCGGCGGGCGGCGCGCGGAGGGGGGGCGGGGCGGCGCGACCCCAGCGGGCGCGAGGCTCCGGCGCGCGCGCGGGGCGCTGAGGCGGCGCGGGGCGCGCGGGCGGGCGGCGGCGCGCGCGCGGGGGGGGGGGCTGCCCCGGGGCGGCCCCCCCACGTCGGGGCGCGGCGGGCGGCGGCGGCGGGAGCGCGTCCCGTCCGGGTCCCGAGGAGCCGCCGCCGCCGCCGCCGCTCGCCAACATGGCGGACCTAGAGGCCGTGCTGGCCGATGTCAGCTACCTGATGGCGATGGAGAAGAGCAAGGCGACCCCGGCCGCCCGCGCCAGCAAGAGGATCGTCCTGCCCGAGCCCAGGTACCGGCCCCCGCGCGGCCGCCAGCGACCCCCTGCGTCCTGGAGGGTCGGGCGCTCCGCCACCTCTGCTTCGTGGCCGGCGACCTCGGGGGGCGGGCGCTGCAGGCCGGCCTCGGCGTTCCCATCCCCGAAGTGGGGGCAGCGGAGGGCTGCTGGGGGGACATCCGGAGAGGGCGCCCCGAAGTGCTCGGCGCGGCAGCGAGCGCCCCACCAAGGGGCTGGTTAGGATGTGCTTGTGACTTCGCTGGACCAGCTCCATCCCCGTCGCCGCCCCCAGCCCCAGCCCCGTTGTCCCTTCCCGGCCCGGCCCTGTCTCTTCATCCTGCCCCGTTCCTGACCTCCCCTCCCTGTCGATCCCTCGAGCCCCACCATCCTTGTGGTCCTCCCTGCTCCGTTGCCTCGGTTCCCCGCTGTCCCATCCCGGTCCCTCCGGCTGCCCCATCAGTGTCGTTCCCTACAGCTCCATCCTGGTCGTTATTTCCCTGGTTCCTGTAGTGCCCCTTCCCAACCCCACCCTCCTCTCCGCTGCTCTGGGCTCCTTAGCTGGGAAGTGCAGGCTTGTTGCCTCGTGTCCCAGGTGCTTGAACTGCGGGTGTTCAGTGCTTGCTCCCCTTGAGGTCCATTAGTTTGTCAACTTCTTGGGCTCCTTTTCCTCTTAACCCCCCAGGTAGTAACGAGTGGATTCTGACCCACCCAATTTCCTTTTTAAGTTCAGTGTCAACTGAGCTGTGTTTCCTCAACTTGTAGTTCTGCTGGTGACACTCTGTATTCAAAAGCTGAAACGGGATTCATTTAAGAACGAGCTTTGCCCGTGTTCCCTTTAACAGCGACCTCCCGCCCCTCTTCCACCACTGCACCAAAGGTCTTGGCACAACCAGCTGCCCATTTTGCGAAGTTTTAATGTAGAATAAACATCTGTACAAGGAAATAAATAAGTAAAAAGAACATGGAACAGGTGATTCCAAACAGTTCCTTCTTAAATTGCCAAAAAGAAATGAAAAGAAAAGCCCAAATTGGCTTAGGGGCTTGTTAAGGTCCGTTCCAAGTTGTAATTTTTATCTCAATTTATTATTGTAAAGGTTGCTTGGAGATATTAACTAGTAAATGGCTTAACTCCAGAAAAGAATCATTTTCAGGTTAATAGTGAGTTTCAAATAATATCCCAAAGCAACAGTGCTGGAGTTTTTTCCCTAGCTGCTTTTCCTAATCAACACCATTATGAGTTGTCTGGAAAATGTGGCTCCTCATTGCTCTTGCCTGGAATTGCTGACAAAAAGAGACATCTCTACAGAGTATTTGAAACCATGCAACTTTGTAAAACACTGGCATCTAAACAAAGCTATTCTCCATTTTGAAAGTATCAGTCCTTTAAGCATTGTGCACCCAAGATTGCTCAATGTTACCTTGATATAAGAAGTAAATCTCTTTTGATGCTTAAGTGATCATCAGATTATTTTTTACAAGTCCATTCATGAGCCCTACAATTTGGAAAATATGTCTCTTCAGGATATTGTGAAAAGCCAAATTGTGGCAATGGATAGTGCTTGCTAGATATTTTTAGATGTTTTTGGCTTGGTTTCCCCTCTCAGCCCATGGGTCTTGTTGGTTAGCAGGTGTGCTCTTTGAAAAAGAGTGCAAAGCAGTGAAAACCAGGGAAGAGTGCAGACCTTTCTGGAGTGTTGGGAAATTAACGTTCCTATCCCAGAATTTTTCTTAAGCTAATTGAAAAATCAGTGCTGTTTAAAGTTTCTGGCAAATGGGAAACCAAGAAAAAGGAGGACCTCCAGATCAAACCTGAATTTTATTAAAAAAATAACAAAACACCAAAACAAACAGCTGTACATATGCTTAATTCCTTTTCTCTTGCCTTTTCTATCGACCCCCCCCAAAAAAAAAAAAAAAAAAAAAAGAAAAAAAGAAAATGACAGGAAGACCTAAATATGTAGAGTGTCTATATATAAACGGAACATATCTCAACTCCTGGGCTTTTTTTTTGGGGGGGGCGGGGGGTAGATACATTACTAAAATTAGGAACTTCTGTTCATTTTTTTTCTTGGTGTTTTAAACTTAATGTGACTTCTGCTTTTTTTAGTGTCCCTCTTAACCTACTTATGTACTTAGGGTATTCACTTCCTTGTATGAATGCCTGTTTTTTGGTGGTATTCTTTGGTAATGCTTTCTTTTAAGAAAGAATTAGTGATGGGGAGCATATTTCTCTTGACATCGTAGAATTAAGCAATATCAACAGGAGAGTAATTTTAGTATACATCTCTTTAGTAATTGGCATTTTGTTGCTTTTTAAAAAATAAACTCTTGAATTAGGCCATTGAAACCTCCTCTAGGGATTCTAACTTGTTTTGAATTTATTTAAACTGCTCTGGTTTTAGGCTTCAGTTTTGTATTGTAACCATTTACCTAATAATTTGTGCTGTGTGGGGATTCTGTTAGACTGAGATTATCAGGTAAACATCTTACAAATTTTTCTCTACCACTGGATGGCAGTTAGTAGTTTGTCCACCTGCTTGATTTTGGAGGGGAGGGAAAGTTGGGGGATTTCTCTAGATCCAACAAGAAAGTTAATTTCATGTTAAAATGCCTCAGCCTAATGACTCAAAAAGGCTGGTATGACTGTTGGTAAAGGATACTGGTCAAATGTTTTCTGGTAAAGAGTTTCTATTTCAACTTCATTTTGCAGTGCATTGTGTGATCATCGTTAGTTTTTGGTGTTCTCAGTAAAGTTGTTGAGATTTGTATTTTTAGTATCTAAATGAAAAGCGTACATCTTGCCATTGGTCTGTGCATGGTGACTTTTTATTTCCAGCTAGTAATTTGAAATCACTATAGTATTTTTGTATGCTTCCTTATTTTAGTTACTTTGCTTTTTCTACAGCTTTAAACAGAAAAACAGAACTAGACATTAGCTAATTTAAATGAAACTCTGAGTCTGCAGTCCCCTGCCTATTACAGGAGAAGCTCAGAAAATGGAAACCTTTGCCCAGGGGAGATGTGCTCCTCTGAGAAAGCAAGAGGCAAACATTTTCTTATTTTGACACATTATTCCATTAATGAACCAATGAGTGTAAATCCTGTGAAAGCTGACTATTTGTTCAAATTACATAGCTGCTTTAGTTTACTGGAACGTTTTCTGGGCTAATGTAGCCATTAAAAGGGATCCACTGGGAGTAGTAAACTGGGACCCCCTTGGACTTGCCATGCACCTGCTGCACGGTCCTAATTAAAACATGGGCATTCAGACGAGCATGCCAATTGTTTTGAGCCATATTGGAAAAGAAACACTTTTATTTAAGTAGGATCTAATTCACAAGCTGAGGCCTAGAAAAGGTCAACATCTTAAGTAAGTCCTGGCGTGATCAAAACCGCTTTTACTTCAGGCTCCATTACTGCTTTTAACCTTTTCAAATATAATGCAATTCACTTGTCTTGAAATCACACATAGTTGAAAGGAGTCGAGTAACATGAACCTGGAGTCTTATTTCTGTTTATCAGACATTGAAAATGTTTGATCATCTATCATAAAGCTTCTCCTTGCAAAGTGTTCAAACAATATGTTAGGAAGGTCTGAAAACAAAAGTTTGAAGATGCTTTCTAACTTTCCAGAAGTACTCTAACAGTCCAGAGGACTTTATGATGCCGCTTATCTACATTATGCAGTATGCATTATAGAGACATTGCTCAGAGCCTGGCATGGGGATGGGGTAGCGAACAGATCACAGCGCCTTGCCTCAAGACGCTTCCAGTCCAGTGGGAAGTACAGAGTTCAGTCAAAAAGATGTTGGCTTTGAGGTGCTTTCAATTGCTTGAAGTTTCTATTTAGCCACAGACATGTAACATTTGGATAACTTTCATTATTCTGCATCTATAGAACATATTATATTTATAGAGTTTTACAATAATTTGTTACTCCCTTTAAAGAACTATCTCGACACAGTATACATAGGATTATAGTAGTTTGTGTCTTCCTCTTTGTAAAATTATGTCATGTGATTAATCTGGAAAAGTGGCTTAGTTCTCTTCTTACTTTAGTGGAAATGAAGGAGTTTACTCAGTAATTTCCTTAACTCCAAACAGTATGTGATTGGTGGAAAACATGAAATATTCCTCTCTGTTCAGGTCGTAATGTATTGTGTGCCTGCATCCCGCTGCTCCACCCACCCCCAGCCTAACTTTGAACTGAAAAGTTAAATATGACTATCACCAGGGAGGTTCTAACTAAAAGGTAGAAGTGTTTCCATGTATTTCCTTTCATATATATATGGCCCCAAGTTTAATAATGCAGCTACTTAATGAATTAAAATTACCTGCTGGACTTTTCCAAAGCCTTTGAGATGTAAAATGACTACCAGTTGATGAGATGTAACATGGCTATAGTGTTCAAATACTTGAAAACCTATGGACTAATCCCTGGTTTATTTAGTTTGGAATGTAAAGTCACTAAATTGCATCTAGCATAAGCTAATGCTGTTTCAGGGGGTTTGAGGAAGGAAGAAGACAGTATTTCAAAGAAATTGGGACTGGTAAAAGCTGTGAGTTAATAGCACAGAAACCTGCTTAGTCCATAGCAATCAGGAGAATGTAAAGTCTGTGAGGGCAGGGAGTTTTGTCTGTTTTATTCATTGCTGTTTTCCCAGGGCCTAAAACAGTGCCCAACATTTAATAAAAGTGCTCATGAAAAATGTTGAAAGAACAAATAGCCTACAGGAGGAAAGTATTCCTTATTGTTGATAGGATTATTTCCATGTATAAAACTATGGCAGTGTTCTTGCTTCCTTTCACTCAGGTACACGTTCAAAATGTAATTTGTTTTGACCTTTCAGCTACTATTTCATTCTTGATCAAACTTCATTTATGGCTGTGACTTGAAGATGTGAGTACTGTGTGTGGTCATCAGTTCTTAGAAATAAATGTACCAGCACAATCAATTTTGGACCGAGGATCTGTCCAAGTCGAGCATTGTGAAATGGTTTGAATCAAGAGCCTAGGGGATCTCTCCAAAGTACAGGGAGTCCCAACTTTTAGACGCAATGTGTTCTTAGAGGTGGCCTCTTAACACTGCTTCCCTGTTGCACTGAATCTGGCTTTGTCCAACATCTCTTTGGACAAGGACTGAAACTGCTGGATGAAGGTGCCAAGACTTGAAGAAGGCAAGTGCAGGTCTTAGCCAGTGACTGGTAAGCAGTGAGGTGAAATGCAAAGTGATAGAGTGGGGGGGCACCTATAACCCTGACAAGGGGAAGAGAAGTTTAACTCCCATGAAGTAATAATATAGTAAGTACCACTCATTGAGAGCTTAGCCTATGCCAGATAGTTTGCATACTCCGTTTATTTGTGCTCCACAATAGTCTTCTCAGGTGAGTAGCCATAGCCCCATTTTACAGAAGAAAGAACAGATCCTCAGAGAAGGTAAGCAGCTCAGTCTAGGGAACAGCTGGGAGTGGTAGAGGTAGGATTCAAGCCTGCATTTTCCAAGTCCAGTCTCTTTCCACCTGTCTGTGCCACCTTATCAAAATGAGTAACGAACACCCTCGCCTCTTACTTAGTAACTGACTAAACTGTGATTATTATGTTTTTATTTGGGGAAAATATTTGTGGATTATCTCGATCAGCTGCTGATACAGTATTTGAAGTCAGGACCATTCTTAGAGACTGAGAGAGAACAGCCGTTCCTCTGGGACCTGCGAAAACGGTAATTATGACTAAGTGAATAAGCAGTTTGTTCCTTATTTCCCAGGAGGAGCTTGAGGGTTAAATGCCTGTTCTGTTTAAAACTGGAAGCACAGTCTTGCTGCTGTTAATGAGAAATTGTATAACAGACCTCCTCACCAGCCTTGAGCCTCCAAACGGGCTTTCTACCTGTATTATTATTTAGAAAAAGTGGAAGGTCCCGGAAAACAATATTTTTGCCTTTATTCGCAATAAAAGTCACCTTCTCTTTTAAATAAATTTCTTTTGCTAATAAAACAGTATATATTGGAAGACTGCTCTAGGTGGAAATGTAGTCTGTGTACAAGATTGTCCTGTGTCTTTATCATTCTCTGGACATTGGCAGTGGGGGAATGGAAATGATTAACTTGGCAACTTTTACTCTCTTATTATTAAATCATTTGTATGTGAAGTAATTTGCATGCTAATGGGGCTGGATGTTCTGGACCTGCCTTTGCTTCTCCAATTTCTTGCTTCCTTACTCTTCCTTTCTGCTTTTATCCTTGATTAGAAATGAGAACCCCTGGGCCTTTTTTGACTGCTATATGCATCTAAAATGCAAAAGGAGAAGTAATAACTTTGCTTCTCATATCCTGTGCATGTTTCTTCTAATTTTGGAAGTCTTCTCTTGGGTCATCTATGTGTGAGCTTCAGTCTTGAGCATATTTTAATACTTTCTATGTAGGACACTAGTAGGAAAAAACCATTAGAGAATCCAGTGAAAATATTCTTGCACTGCAGATATTTTGTGATTGGTGATTTGTGAAGGTCAGCCTTGACACCCAGCCTTGGCCCGGTATTCTTACTAGCTACCATTTTCTTCTCCCTGGGTCACAGGAGCAGGAAGAGGTGACAATATGAAAGTGGCCAGCCCAGATTTCCATCTTAAGGGTACTTGAAAGTCAGTTTATAATCGCCAGCCCCTCCTTTTCCTGGGCCATCCATGCTACCTACCTGCCATTCTGTAGTAGAAGAAAAAGTTCTAGACTAGGACCCAGGAATATGGATCTGATTCCACTGGAAACTTGCCATGGGACCTCAGTAAGTCACTTAAATTCACTGTATTCAGTTCCTCATCTGCAAAATAGAATATCTTTTCTTTACTGATCATAAAATGTCCCAATAAAAATATCTGTCTCCTGGGAGCATTTTCTACCAATACAATACATTTGTAAATAGTAAAAAAACATTAAAGACTATTCATGCTGAATTTCAAACAAGGATAACCCCAGAGGAAAAGATTGGAAGAAATATTAAAAGATCTGATTTTTCTTTAACTTACACCGTTGGGTTATTTTAGGATGATGTGCAGTAAGATATGAAACTACACCTTTAAAAAGTACAGAAATAGTAACAAATAAGGCAGGATTGCATGGGGACCCTTGGGCCCTGAGGAAGTAGCTTGGAAGGCAAGACTTCTTAAAATTTCAATTGTTGGTTGGGACAGTGAGAGAAAAGGTTGACCCTCAGATGCAGAAGTAGATGAGCTTTGCAGATTTCTCCTTAGTGTTCTTCCTCTCGTTGCTCGTTGTGGCACTGTGTGTCTCGGACAGGGGTTCTTAACAAGGGGTCCATGAGCTTGAATTGAAATTCAAAAAAACATGATTCTTGTGGGGACGTGTTGGTGGGTGTGATATATTTATTAAATAATACACAGAATAGTGTGGACTTAGTAAGGGGTCCGTGGTTTTCACCTGACTGGCACAGGGGTCCGTGGAACAAAAAGGGTTAAGAACCCCTGCTCTAGAAGCTTTTACCTATGGTGCTTCACTCAGTCTTCCCTCCCTCCCTCCTTCCCTTCCAGGAGGCACTGGGCTTTGTTGGTTTCACTGCAGAGGAGTTCACAAGCATGCTACTCTTAAATATATGTAAGGAGGCACTTAGGTGCATTGACTCATTCTTCAGAGGTACTTGCTTCAGTAAAGTGCACCAAAAATCATAATCCAGAGGCAGCTGGCTTCAGTATTGAGCAAAAGGTGATTCTTCTAGCCTTTTCTCAGACATTAAGATTGCATATCTATAACATATGTAGAATTGTAGTATCTCATGCTTGAAAAGATCTTGGAGGGTATCTGATTTAGTTGTGCATTTGATGGGTGACCTTCCTCTCTAATATCCAGCCAGGGTCATTTCATCTGTGGCAGCTTTGTGGTATTAGAAAGCTCTCTTGTAATAGTCTGTGCACTGATCTATTTCTAGACTTTTGTGGTCATGCAAAACAAGCTTAATCCCTCTCAATTATGACAAACCTTCAAATATGTGATGGCAGCTTCTCTAGCCTGTGGTGTCCAGAATCTGTCCCCAGCTCATTTAATCATTCCTTGTATTCTGGCTACAGTCTCCATACTGCTTTGTATTAATCTATGCTCATCAGTCTGAAAATTCACTAGCTAAGTAAGAGTATTAAAATTTATGAAGACCAAAAAGATATCTGCAAAATTATCATGATTAATTCAGTAATGGTAAAGCCAGCAACACTCCTATTTCAATTGAGTGGTTGAGTCCCTCTAAAATTCCATTATAGGGAGGAATCTTTTGGTCCCTTGAATGATTTAAAATTGATTACACCAGTTTGATTAGGGGATTAATATTTTATTAGTCAGAGTTTGGAAGTTAGATATGAGCTGCATATATATTATGCCAATAACTGCTGTTTACTGAGTGCCAAGTGCCAGACACTGTATAATTCTTGTATAATTTTGGGCTAAAATATTTATGAAGAAAGTGAGCTTTAATTATGCTGAGAAGTCTTCTTCTGAGGATGTTAGGGGTATATTTCATATGTTAAAAAACATGTAATCCAGTTAGCTAATGAAGACAGTAAGTTTCTTTAATTTCAGCAATAAAACTTCCTTGAATAATGGGCCAGTAGTATTTGTGCTTTGTGTGGTTAAGTCAGCTCATTGCTTTTCATTATGTTATCTAGAGAGATAACTCTGGTTATATTTTCAGACTTTTTCTTCTAAATTTTCTCTATATTGCTTTTGATAAAAGGTTAAAAATGAAAGAAAAGTTACATGGGAAGGCATTTATTTACACGGTGGCTGTTAAATGCTGCAGGCTTTTATTTTGCCCTGTGAATGTCTAAGAATGTGATGCTATTTGGATAGAGCGTCCTTTGAAAATATGAGGCTTTTGCTCTTTGGTGATGATGGGGGCCTATTCTCCATTTAAAATGGAACTAATCCTAACGGGTGAGGTCAAAGGACTTTAATATGCATCGTTAATCTGATCCTACTTTTTTCCAATTACATTTACGCTTTCTTTTTTTATATTATAATGGCACACTTACTGGGAAAGGCATTATGCAGTGAATCTTGTCATCACAGCGTTAAGTATAGAATAGAGTGTAAAATATTTGTGCTATGTTTTGTGTTCCATTTTGGACCTGCCTCCTTCTGTATTGTTTTCAGTGGCAGTGGAGAAAAGCTTGGTATTTATGTAAAACATCCCTGTTGTAATTGTTCTATAAGGGAAAGGTTATTTCTGCACAATGACAGTTTCTAAGTAATGAGTGAGCGAACACTTATGTTAACGACCCCCCCCCCCAAAGAAAACAAAACAAAACAAAAAACCCAAACTGTGAGAGTCTTTGAGGTCAGAGCTTTCTCAGGGATTTTATCGTTTGGTCAGTTGGCTGATTCTAGTAGATTTGAGATTTTTATTTCACGTGGAAGACCTGTGGTATCTTTGCTTTTTTGTCTCCTAAAAGGGACCTGCCTGATGCTGGACTGGTAGTGTTTCACAGTGTTATAGATTATTTGAAAAAAACTTTCAAAAAATCATCTTACGTTCCCAGAAAAAGGTTATTTTTTTCCTGGCCATTTCATTCTGGAAAAGTTTAATTAGGTAGATGGTGGAAACTCCTTCATTTGAGATTAGTTAAGTGTTATGGCTTATGGCTAGTCTTATGGCTGTCTGGGGTAGCACATATGAAGGCAGAACAGAGAGAAAAAGCAAGATGAGTCGGAATTGCCATAGTGATTCTAACCTGTTTATTCCCCGCCCCCCCCCCCCACTCTTAGGAAACATATCTCTACAACTAGGGTATAAATGGGATCAATATGGAAATGACCATAATGGGAGGTCAACTTGCTAGAATTATCATTAGAATGTTGTATATTTGTGCTAACTTGTTAACCCAGTGACAGCTGAAGACAATTTATTTCATAGTTATAGGATAGATTTGAATTTGGAGTAAAAAACAACATTCATAGTCCTTTATCGCTTACATGTATTTGCTCTTTTAGTTTTCAAAATTACCCTTTGTTAAGAGGTATTTTTAAAAACCACTTACTCAAGGTATGTCCATGTGGTGATATTGGGATATATTTTGTCCATTTGGGGAAACACTGGCTTTCTCCTAAGACACAGGTATTGCTACTGTGGTACAGGGGCAGCCTTTCTGAGTGAGAAACTAGATTTTATCACTGTAGTGTCATAGATGTGCTGAGCACCTATCTCTAGTGGAGACACACATCGCTCAGCAAAGTCTGACTAGTCTGACTAATCCGTTCTCATTTTGTAGGCCAGTGGTTCTTATTTTGGGATTAAAGACTCTTTTGAGAATCCGATGAAGTTAACGGATTCCCACTTCCATAAATGCACTTATATATATGTTAGATTTATGTGAAAAGCCAAATTATAATGAGAATGCCAGGTTCACTGCTTTACATTAAACACTGACTCTTTTATTTATTTATTTATTAATTTATTTATTATATTTTTTCTTTTTAAAGAAGTTCTAGATTATGTAAATGTTACTTCAGAAATATAGGGGATTCCCATATACCCCACCCCCCCTCCCCACACTTTCCCACATTAACAACATCTTTCGTTAGTGTAGTACATTTGTTACAATTGATGAACACATAGTGAAGCATTGCTACTAACCATGGACTATAGTTTACATTATCGTTTATACTTTGCCCCACACAAAATTATTATAGGTTTTGACAAAATGTGTAATGGCCTGTAGCCATCATTGCAATGTCATGCGGGACAATTCCAGTGTCCCCCAAATGCCCCATGTTACACCTATTCTCTCTCCCTCAGAACCTCTGGTGGGCCACTGCCTTCATTTCTTTTTTTTTTTTTTTTTTTATAAATATATATATTTCTCCATTAAATGGAATGGATACATATAAAATTTTTTTATTTTATTTTTTTTGTGTGTGTGTGGATCAAAACAATATGTTACACAATATATTTAGTTCATAGTAACGCATTCATACAGTATTTGTCCTTTTGTGTCTGGCTTGCTCCACTCAGCATAATGTCCTCCAGATTCATCCATGTTGCCATATGCTTTACGACTTCATTTCTTCTTACAGCTTCATTTCTATGATACAAGTTCTTCCATTGCTAGAATAATAATGTCTACTTTAGTCCATAGTTGCATTCCCCCCTTATGTGTGTTCATTCCTCAATTTTGAGGTTTTGGGATGGTGATGCCCACTCTGTTTCTCTTTGAGAGGGGGCTTAGATCCCATGGGGCAGATGGATGGAACTGCTTGCAATTGTAGATACTGTTTTTTGGTTTGGGCGTTGTCTGTCATCACCTTTTTGTTAGTTGTCCCGGGAGAGTCCAATGAATTGGAGAGTAGGTGAACACTGATGCCCAGAGTTCCCAGGGTTAGCACCTTCTCTCCTGAGTTCTTCCCACCTGGGAAGCCTAGTGAAAGTTTAGACGTGGGGTCATATGGGCCAGATGGTTATAGCGGTTGGCTCCTCAACTCCAATAGTTGTGACAAAGTCATCTTGCCATCGGGCTGCACTTGATTCTGAAGGTAGAATTCTTGAAATTCCTGATAGTGGGTGGCTTCTGCAACGATGTGTATTTTTCCCTCCTTCCACGTTTCCTTTTCTGCTTGGTGGGCATGTCTACCCTGGATTTGGTAATAGTCAATGAAGTCACAGCCAAGGCTAGCCAGTCTAGGAGCCTGTGACATTTTTCTGCCCTTTGTGTTATATATTGATTTAAAATTTTTATTCTCAGAGGGTAATCTTATTTTTCTTATTTCCAGATTCTTGGAAATGGCTCCAAAATACTAATCATTCCCAATTTAGAGGGAGGAAATTCAGATCTAGAGAGAAGTTAATTGCTCAAGATCACATTAATAACAAATGGCACAGCTGAGCTGTAAACCCAGGTCTTCTGAATTCAAATTCTATGGTTTTAATAGAAACTACCAGACATCTTTTTTTTTTCCCTTTAAACTATGTGAACTTTATTCTAAAAGGAGAAGATTCTTGCATTGAATTAGAGGAAGATCCTAGTGACATAGGAAGTGGCATAGTTTGAAAATGTATTATCTTCATTCGATAAGGGATCTGAGGAGGTGCTCCAATAGCTTATACAAAATTTCGCTAGAGACTTTAATTTAACGATATATATGAATGATTCCTTAGACGATAAGATGTCATAAATTTCATGTTAAATAATAGGATGGTTGTTAATAATGATGGTTGTGTTATAAATAGAGAAAAGACACATGCCAGTGGTTCTTAATATTCTTACTCCATACATCTTTTTGGAATTACAGATGTACCCTTATTTTAAAAAACAAAATTAAGATTCATATCTCTCCCAGCCAGTAGGTAAATGGGTATCCTTGGCTTGAACATACTTGTCAGTTACTCTAGGTACATGTAGTTTTTATGGTATGCTTGATAATCTTGTTCATGGTACATTATAAATGTGATAGACAATTAATGAAACAAGTTACATATTTAATGTTTACACAGAAAGGCTTTTGAGATCATATTTCGATAGAGGTCTTTTTGTTAGGAACCCTTTAGTGAATCCATTTATGATTTCCTTCTTTACCTAGTGATGTGTGTTGAACTTTTCCTTGTCAAACACTGTAGAGATCAATCTCAGTCTTTTGAATGGGTACATGATATGGGTCATAGAACCATTATCTTCTTAATTCTATGTTCATAATCAGAAGTGAACATCCTTGCATGGGTATCTTTGGGCTTATGTGTGAGCCTTTCTCTTGGATAGATACCTAGAAGTAAGAAAGTAATGAGCATTTTCAGTTTTGATAAATGATGCCAAATTGTCCTTTGTATTTTAAGGATAGAGCTGCAGAGAAATTTTGAACTTTTTTCAGAAGTCTTACTGCTGCAATAATGCTGTTATAAGTTCTCAGCTTATCTCTTTCCTCTCACATTTTGTTATAAGTTGCAAGGAGAAACCAGGCCACATTTTCCACATTTAATTTGGAAATCTCTTCAGCTAAATGTCCAAGCTTGTCATTTTCAAATTCTGCCTTCCATCTAACATAAGGAGTCAGTGTTGCCAAGTTGTCTTCTATTTTAAAGCAAGGATCGTACTCTTTCCAGCCATTATTTTTGCGTAAGGCCTTATCAGAACTCTCTTTAGCATCCGTATTTTTACCAATAGTCTCTTCAAAGCACTGTAGGCCTTTTCTATCAAGCACCTCACACTTCCTCCAAAAAATATATCCATATTTTAAAGCCGTTCCGACATTTTTGGTAATTGCAAGCTTATCCATTTATAAAGCCGCTCTAGGCACCAATTTCTGTCTTAGTTTGCCAATGGGCGGCCAATGCAAAATACCCGAAATGGGTTGGCTTTTATAGTGGAATTTTATTTAGGGTAAAAGCTTATAATTCTGAGGCTGTAAAATGTCCAAATCAAGGCACCATCAGAGATGCTTTCTCAGCAAAGTCAGCTACTGGTATTCCTAGGCGATCAGGCAAGATGGGCAGGTCTTCTGGTCTCTCTCTGCATTTTCCTCGGACTCAGATGTGGCGGATCATTCATCTCTCCCTGGACCTCGGCTCCTTGAGCCTCTTGGGGGTCTTCTCTCCTCAAGCTCAGCTGTGGGCGAACCTGGAGTCCTTTCTCTTACATGGCTGTATCAAATATGGCAGCTTCCTTTCTCTCTGTGTGTCGCTCTCTCTGTGTCTCCATTTATATCAGACCTAGCAAGAGGGTGGAGACCCAAGCTGGGCTTATGCCTCACTGATGGCGTAGTCCAATCGAAAGGGCCCCACACTCACAGGAATAGATTAGTTTAAAACGCAATCTTTTTCATTTTGGGATTCATAAAAGTACTTCAAACTGTCACACACTCTGAATATATATAGTTCCACCATGGTAGGCAGAAAAATGTCCCCCAGCCCTAGATGCCTACGTCTTATTCTCCAGAACCTGTGAGTAGGTCATGTTACATGGCAGGGGGATTAAGGCTGCAGATTGAATTAAGGTCACTAATCCACTTAATTTAAAAAATAGAGATTATCCTAGATTATCTGGGTGTGCTCAGTATAATCACAAAGAAGGCAGAAGAGTCATTGTCAGAATGTTATGCCTAAGAAGGACTTTACCACTTGCTGGCTTTGAAGATGGAGGAAGAGGTCCACAAGCCAAGGAATGCAGGCATCCTGTAGAAGCTGGAAAAGGAAAGGAAATGGATTCTCCCCTAGAGCCTCCAGAAGGGAATAGTCCTGCTGACATCTTGTTTTTAGTTCAGTGAGACTTACTTTCAACTTCTAATGGCAGGTCAGTAATATAATAAATTTGTGTTGTTTTAAGGCACCACACTTTTTTTTATAGTAGCAATAGGAAAATAATAACCCCATATATCCAAGAAGGGGATCTGCAAACAAAAGAGAACAAAACAAGACACCAACAGTAAGACTAGGACACCTGCTCTATCTTTGAAAATTGACAAGGTCATTTACTTTGCCTTTCCTGAAAGAACTACATTTTAGGATAACCAGAAGTCCTAGTTGATGAGACTAAATCCTTCTTTAGAGAAGAATCTTTCTTTCTTCTAATTCTTAATTCTAGGAATGATGGAATTAGAGAAATCACCATTTTCCAGTTCTTAATGAAAGTTTTGATTTAGGCAAAGATTGTCAATGGATGTAAGGTTGATGAGGAATTTTAAAAGGAGAGATCGTGTAATCCCCAACTGAACTTCCTAAGCAAATTTTGAATCATTAAGAGTGAAATAATTCTGTGACTCCTTAGGTGAGGCAATATGAAGTACCAGGACTGTCTCGTAAGTATTTCTGCCCCCAAAAGATCTTGAATATAGTCAAGCCTTGAGAGCGAACTTTTAGTTTACAGGAAATAAGGAGATAGGGGAACAAATTTAAAGAAGAAGAAAACAGACAGACACATCCGGAATGCGGGCATTCTTCAGGACATCTGTCCTGGTTTCCTTTGTAAGCCATTGGCATGAAGATAAAAGGGGGGTGGTAGGAAGGAAGGGGTGGTCTAGATTAAGACAGACTTAAGAGATGTAATGATCAAATCACTGTGTGGCTCTCGATTGGATTCCAGTTCAAACCCACCAATTCTACAAAAGAATTCTGAGAGTATAATGGAGATTTGAATAAGGACTGGGTATTAGATTATCTTCAGGAATTACTATTATTTCTGGGGGAGGGTTGTGGTGATAATGGATTGTGGTTATTTAAGGAAAATGTCCTATTTTCTAGAAATGCAGATTAAGGTCGTTGGCATGACATGACATGTGGTCTGAGATTTACTTTAAAATGCTTCAGAGAAATAGAGGAGAAGGAGGGATAGTAGCAGCAGGCTGAAATCTTGGTAATAGTTGAATGAGTTGTTGAATGATGGGATATGGGGGTTCATTAAACTATTCCCTACTCTTTTGTACATTTGACATTTTTCTCAATACTTTTTGAAAACATTTGATTAGATGCTTAGGTGTGAGATCACAACTGTATTTTTACAGGACCAATGAAAAAACCCCAATTGTCCAAATGTGATATGTAAGAGCACTTGTGACATAGTATATAAATGTCTATGATAGCATTGTACAAATGGAAAATGTACTGAATCTCAGACAACTTACACTGAAGGAAAGATGCTGTGCTTTTTGGAAACTGCTTTAGATAACTTTCAAAAGGAGGCTTGATATGGATTGTGAAGATATGGGTAGAATTTTAATAAACTTATTTATAACCAAAGACTCCTGAGTAATCCAAGTAGTATGGACAGATTTACAACCTCTAGACCTGAAGACGTGCAATAGATGGATGAGAAAAGAAATGCAAGAAGGCTCTCAAGAGAGGAAACGTAGGAAGAAATGAAACTTTAGAAAAATATATTCATTACTCTGTGAGTATAAAAGTCTTCACAGAACCTCATTCAAGTGAGTATCTATTAAATCATAGCCCTGGTGTTTAAGTAGCAGGAAAATTTTTCTGCTATACTATTATTAGCAGAAAAATAATAACCTATACTATTTAAGATAATCTACCGTCTAAACATACATGCCTAATGAAACAATGCAATGTAAATCACTCTTGTTAATATTACTTTAATGGCTCTCTGTTTCTAAATTACTCAAATATTAATTTGTCAAAAACATTTCATAATAATTATTTTAAAATGAGTGTTTCCTAATGTGTTACTCTAAACCAGACCTTACTAACTACTCACTGACAAGACCAATATGAAAGAAAACAAAACTTCATTAAGAGAAGTAAAAAAAAAAACTGAATAAAAGAGAGATATGGCATATTTTGGAATATTATGGAGATGTCAATTCTCCTCAGATTCATCTATAAATTCAAGACAATTCCAATCAAAATCCAAACAAGAATTTTAAAGAAAGAGCTTGACAAGCTGCTCCTCATGCAGAAGAGAAAATGGGTAAAAATAACCAATACATTTTTATAAAAAAAACAACAGAAATCTCTTCCAAACATAGCACATTTTTCTAGCTATTAAAGCAGTTTAAACATAAGTGGCATAGCATACAAGGTCATGTGTATACATTCACTTATATTCGTGTGTGTGTGTGTGTGTGTGTGTGTGTATGAATTCTGTGTGTGGATAAAGGTGGTGGCATTTTGAGTCAGTAGAGAAAGGGTGGTTATCGAAGTTAAAATCACTCCCATTTTATGTGAAAATAAATCGCAGTGTGTTTAATGAGCTAATAGAAAAATATGGGATTATATGTATTTATTACTCTGGAGTGCAGAAGTCCTCTTTCTAGAAGCAAATCCCAAACCCAGAAACTTAGAAGATGAATGGATATGATGCCGCAAAATTAAGAATACTTATGTGACAAAAGATGTCATCTACCAAATTAAAAGACAAGGAATAGAAAATTTACATTGCATGATCTGTGGAGCATATTTTTGTTTGTAAACCTGTTTGCCCAGACAGTGCTCCTTTTCCTGACATTGCGAGTAGTTCATGTTGTCCTCGGCAAGAGTGGGGAGTAGGAGGGCTGGGGCTGTGTTTGGGTGGCAAGGAAGTATGGCAGTTTTTCTCAAGCGAGTCAGCCTTCTTGCCAGTTGAAGAAACAAAGCGTAATCTGTCAGTCCTGTTACAGAAATGGAAAGGGAGCGTTTGCTTTTAAAAAGCCCTGAAAAGCATGATGTTAATTTCATGGGTGGTATTCTTCTCACATAGTTACAAAAATAAGTGAGTCCCAAAGTGGGAACTATTTGTGGTCTGGCATTTTTCTCTGTACTTTTTAAAAATTGTTTTTGTCCTTTCATTCAATTATTTGGTGTAGGCTATCAGGATTTGTAAGGTTCTTCTCAAGCGGTCCATTGCCTTCCCTTAGACTTCATCTTTGCCTGTCCACCCTTAGATTCTGTAGTGCAGCCCTGTTGAACTGGCCTTGGGTGGCACCCTGTAATTGCCCTGTTTGAAGCATACATGCCACATTGTATTGGGGCTCCCCCTCTGGACGTGAGCTCCCTCTAGGTAGATCCGGGATGGGGTGTGATGCACTGTGTAACCTTAGCATCTGGCACAGTGCCCAGCTCATTGAGAGGATGCAGTAAATATCTTTTGGATGAATGCATGATTTAAACGAACAGATGATTGATTATCTTTCTCTTATCCCCCCTACGGTTATAGCTAATATATAATGTATGTGACTCTTGAGGGACAGCTGTGACAAAAGATTTGATTCTGCAAATTGTATGAGATCAGAAATTCTTGAATTCATTTGAATTAAAAATATTGTATAGGCTATGGCATTTTTACCTTCAAATTTGGATAGATTTGGCATTATAGCATTTTTAAACTACAAAAAATACTTTTCTCTGACCATTTCTAGGGTAGTTTATAGGAGAAAAATACTACCTAATGGAAATTGGTGATTAATTAATGATTAATGAGTATGCCCAAGTATGAAAAAAAAAAAAAACCCTGGGAATTAACTGGAGCAGGGGTAAGGTGCTGGGAGTAAAAGCCTAAAATCTCTGGGTAAACTTTTTTGGAAGAATTTCTTTTGTTTTGAAAACCGGTTTTGAATGCTGTGCATCTTGCTGTACTAGGCCAGGCTTGATTCTAGCTTTTCTGGTCTAGGATATCCTTCGTAGGCCAGGAGGTTTTGAGAAGTGTTGATAAAGGGAAACTTCTGTGTCCTTTGATTTAAATTGTAAAACCATCTCTATTAGTTAAGATATAGCTCAAGCCATTGTAACGTAGGGACCCTCAAACGCAATGGCCCAAAGTCAAGGCCACAGACTAATTAGATCAGAATCTCCGTGGTGGAGGCTCAGGCATCAATATTTTAAAATTCTGCCTGGGTGATCCCAAAGTACAGCTAAGGTTGAGAACCACTGGTGTGGAGTTCTTGTGTGCTGGCCACGGAGAGGAGTTAGCACTGCAACCCAAGGCCATCTGCTATCCTCACTATGGAATCTCCTTCTCTGGGACCAAGGCAGGTGCTTCGATGATGGCCATTTCTCAGCCAGCGGAAGAAGAGGGGAAGAAGTACAGTGCAGCCATTTTCTTTTAAGGAAGTGATATGAAAGCATGTATTACTTCTCTTCAAATTCCATTGGTGAGAACTAGATCACATGACTCTATCTTGCTGCACATAGCTTGGATGGCCATGGATCCTGCTAAATGTGAGGTGGGAAGGTTTCCATTACTGAAATGTGGAAGAGTGTAATGGGTATCAGACCAGCCATTAAGTAAAACTACTCTTATTATCAGTTATAAATGACCATTTTTAAAATTGAGCAGAGTTCAGTTTATCTCATATATCTGATAATTATATGCATATGAGATAATTATACATTCACACATGGACAATATATGCAAGCTATGGGCACGATGCAGACTTGGTAGAGGCTTGTACTTTTTAGTTATATTAGTTATAAAGTCACTGGCTGCTCTTCCTACTTTATTTGTAAGAGTTGTTTAAGAGTGAAAACACTGCTATTGGTTTTATCTTTTCTTTTTAAAAATTTATTTGGGCTCCTTTGGTGCAAGCCGTTAAGAGAGATGCAGACAAACGATTTTAGACAGGTGTATTCCAGTGACTTCAGTTAAAATCCTTGGTCATCACACAAAGGTTATAACAAGTTCAAGAATGTAGAGTCTAAGAATGTTAAGATCATATAGTTATATCATTTTTGGTAGGGTATGCCATTTTTTAGGGTTCCCCTTTTCATTATATACCCCTGATTGTATAAACCTTTATTGGGTACAAATTTAATAATTAGTGAATTAGTTTTATTCATCTTTCTGTATTCTGAAAGAATACTTCCAGACTCAAAATAGAGCCTCGGTAAATATTAACTGACTTGAATATGCTATATAATTTCATGCAGTTTATTTAGAAAAATGATACGTTTTCATTGTCTTTGTGAATTTTTCATGATGACATATTGAGTTCTTTGAAATGCAGTCGTGTTGGAGGTGAGGGATTCAGTGTTAGGGGTGAATGATGGTGTCCCTCAAGAGTTCACAGCTTAGTGGGAGACACAGAGACTTAAATAATTACAGTACGTTTGGGGGAAACGATAGGACAGCGACATGCAACCTGCAGTGGAAATGGAGGTGAGAGAGCTTTCCTTTGCGAGAGCTGGAAAAGCTTCATGGTGGCGACCTCTGAATGGGATCCTGGAGGATGAGGAGGAGCTTTTCAGGTAGAGAGGGCATTAGGAATAGTAATTATAGTATCATTGAGCAGTGAAAGAGCCAGTTTATTTCATGGAAAGTGAAAAAATCAAGGTGGTGGCTGTGTGAGGAAGAGTGGCAAGATGAGGCTGATAAGTTGAGGCCTGTTTGGAAAAGCTTCTGTAATGTGCTAAGGAGTTCAGACTTTGGACAAAACGAGAAGCTCTAGGAATTGTTTAAGCAAGAGAATTACGTGGCCGGGTTTATATTTTATAAAAATTGCTCTTGAAAACAAGGAGGATGCTACTTTCGCTCCTCTGTACCCTCCTTGCCTTCAGTTTCCCTTCCTTCAGTGCTTCTCCACACAGAGAACAACACAAGGTGTAGAATAAAACTGCTTATATATCTGTTGATTTAAAAGTATTTAGATAAAAAGGTGAAAGCGCTCTGAAATGATAAACAATTTGAAGGGATGGTTTGGATTACAGAGTTTTTGTAGGTTTGACTAGGTAAACAGAGGACCCTGAGAATTTGTTCATTCTTCAAGTTGTGTCTGTTGGGAGATGACTTCTGTATATGTTGACTTTTTGTGTGTGTAGCCAGTGAAATTTAAATATATTTAGCATCATATTAGTATCATGTTATATATTGCAAAGAAAAGGCATTAAAAACAGGACGTGGACTGTCAAAATATTGTAGGAAACAAAAAACCCAATGGAACTTAAATTCATATTTAGCTTGATTGAGTTGTGTGTATCTTCTGAATATAGATTGTCACATGCTGAATTGTTTAATGCTGTGTAAGTTATATACAAGGCTTGTCTGCCAAAGATCTGGTGAGCTGAGGAAACTGGGGAAGAGGTGACAGTAAACTGTGTAAGATACTTTTACAGATTGCATCTGAATCTACTTGGTGTAGTGTTTTTTTTTTGTTTTTTTTTTGAGGTACCAGAGATTGAACCTGGGACCTCGTACATGGGAGGCAGGTGCTCAGTCACTGAGCTATACCTGCTCCCCTGTAGTATGGTTTTAAATCTAGTGGTAATGTTTTTATTGAGCCTGGAGCTAATGTAGCTCTATTTTGAGTGTTTAGTGAGTAGTTAGTGGAAAATATTTCAGAACTACATATGAAAGAAAGCAGTTTCATTTTGGGGAAATTGAATCTTGGTATAACTGCTTAGTTATCTTATCTTTAAAAAAAATCTCCTTTCTGGATTTCTTGATGTCAGAAGTGGTAACAACTGTTATTTGTATGGTACTTACAGTATACAAAGCACTCTCACCATCTCACTTGCTCTTTACAACTACCCTACGTGCTAATAGGTTTTTTTAGTGTTATATTATGTATTATTTTAAATATTTGTTTAAATGAATTTTATTTTGGACATTAGAATAAAACACTATTTAACCTCTTATATAGGATGTAGATGCTTTTAGTAATTGGAAGTTTCCTAGTTATGCCATAAATGTTACAGTTTTTCTGCCAATAAGTTGAGGTATTATACAACCTGACCTACCTATTCTTTGGCCAGTAGGGAGCCTACCTATTCTTTGGTTTTTCAATCACTTTACTAGTAGAAAAATTAAAAATGTTGGGAAATAATGTTTATTACATTTGCTTTGCCTTTACATAGCAATATTTATGACTCATATACCTATTTATTAATGTTTACCTTGCCTTTATTTTATGTCCAAGTCTTTGCATGGATGTATGGTTTCACTTCATTGGGGTAAATACCTAGGAGCAGAATGGATGGCTCATATGGTAGATATATGTTTAATTTTAGGAAACTTCCAAACTGTTTCCCAAAGTGGCCTCATTTTATATTCTTACTAACAGTGAATAGGAATTCTAGTTATTCCACATCCTTGCCCATACTTGATATGGTTAGTCTTTTCTAATTGTAGTCACTCTAATACTGGTAACTCGTGATTTTAATTTGCATTTTTCTAATGCCTAATGATGTTGAACATCTTTTCGTATGCTCATTTGTCATCCATACATTTTCTTTGGTGAGGAGTCTGTTCGGTTCTTTTGCCCATTTTTTATTGGGTTGTTTGTTTTCTTATTCTTGAGGTTTGAGAATTCTTTATATATGATAGATACATTTCCTTTATCAGGTACATGATTGTCAGTATTTTCTTTTAGTCTGTGGCTTGTCTTTTCATTCTCAAGTGTCTTTTGAAGAGCAGATGTTTTTAATTTTGTTGAAGTCCAGTTTATCATTTTTTTCTCTTAAGGCTTATGCTTTTGGTGTCATATCTTAAAAAATCTTTGCCTTACCCAAGGTCAAAGATTTTTTCATATGTTTTCGTCTAGTAGTTTTATAGTTTTAGGCTTTACATTTAGGTCTGTTGTCCATATTGAATCCTTTTGGCATATGGTGTTAGAAGTATGGATAAAAGTTAATTCACTTTTTGTTTTGCAGATGGATATCCAATTATTCCAGAATCATTTATTGAAAAAGAATAGTCTTTTCCCCATTGATTTGCCTTTGTGCCTTTGTTGAGAATCAGTTGTTCATATATGTGTGAGTCTATTTCTGGACTCCATTCTGTTCCACTGGTCTATTTGTTTTATCTTGACACCAATGCCACTCTGTCTTGATTATTGCAGCTTTATAATAAGTATTGAAATAAGGTAGTTTAGTCCTTCAGCTGTGTTCTTCTTTTGTTTTGGCTATTTTAGATATTTTTCATTTCCATGAAAATTTTAGAATCACTTTGTTGATTTCCACAAAAGAGTGTGCTGGGATTTTGATTGGAAACCTGTTGAATCTATAGATCAAATGGGAGAGAACTGATGTCTTAACAATATTAAGTCAATGGAACCATGAATATGATGGATCTCTCCATTTTAAATTTCTCTCAGCAATGTTTCATAGTTCTCAGTGCATGGGTCTCATCCATTTTTTGTCAGATTTATCTCTGAGTTTCATATTAATGCAATTGCAAGTGATATTGTTTTTTTAAAATATCAATTGCTAATGATTTGTTGCTAGTATATAGAAATATAATTGTTTGTATCTCAATTCTCTATCCTACAACCTTGCTCAACTCACTTATTAGTTCTAATAGTGTTTTTGTAGATTCCAAGAGATTTTCTGCAAAGATGCTCTTGTTGCCTGAAAAGCTTTCCTTCTCCCTTACCTGTGTAGATGCCTTTATTTGTTCATATTGCCTTACTGCAGTCACTAGAACCTCTAGTTTGTTGTTGAACAGAAGTGATGATAATGGACACGTTCTAGTCTTATTCGTCCTAGGGGAAAAACCTTTGGTCTTTTGCCATTAAGTGTTATGTTAGCTGTAGGTTTTCTGTAGATGCCCTTTATCAGTTAAGGAAGTTTCCTTCTAGTCTTAGTTTGTTGAGAATTAAAAAAAAAAAAATCAGGAATGGATTTTGGATTTTGTCATGTAACTTTATTGCATCTATTGAAGTGGTTATATTATTTTTCTTTTTTAGTTTGTTAATATGGTGAATTACAATGATTGATTTTTGAATGTTTAGCTAACCTTGCATTCCTGAGATAAACCTCTCATTTTGTAAAATACGTTGTTCTAGTTGATTTGCTTAAATTTTGTTTAGAAGTTTTGCATCTATGCTTACGATGGTTATTGGTCTGTAGTTTTCTTGTAATGTCTTTGTTTGGTTTTGTAAAAGTAATGCTGGCCTCATAGAATGAGTTGGGAAGGATTCTCTCCTCTTAAATTTTCTGGAAGAGTTTGTGGAGAATTGTAGTATTTCTTCCTTAAATGTTTGGTAGAATTCACCAGTAAAGCCATTTGGGCCTGGAATTTTTTCATGAGAAGGTTTTTAATTGCAAATTCAGTTTTTAAAACAGATATTGGGCAAATTAGGTTATCTGTCTCTTCCTGAGTGAACTTTGATGGTTTGTGTCCTCCAAAGAATGTCTGTTTCATCTAAGTTGCCAAATTTATTGGCATAAAGTTATACATAATATTCCTTTATTATTTTTCATATCTGTAGATAATACCACCTTTGCCATTCTTTATATTGGTAATTTGTGGTTTCTTTCTTTTTTTTCCTGATCAGTCTGTCTAGAGGTTTATTAATTTTTTGCTCTCCTGAAAGAGCGAGTGTTTGATTTCATTGGTTTTTCTCTATTGTTTCTTTTTTTTCGCATTGATTTCTGCTCTGATCTTATTTCCTTTCCTCATCTTACTTTGGATTTAATTTTCTCGTCTTTTTCTAGTTTTTAGAGTGGAAGCTGATGTACTTGATTTGAACCCTTTCTTCTTTTTAAAGATGGGTGTTTAGTGGTATAAATTTCCCCCTAAATATAGATTTAGTGGCATTCCCCAAATTCTGATTTGTTGTCTTTTCATTTTTATTCCGTTCAAAATCTTTCTAATTTCTCTTTTGATTTTTCTTGTGACTAATAGGCTATTTATATCATGTAATTTAGTTTCAGAGTATTTGGAGATTATTGATTTCTAATTCAGTTCTAGAATTGAAACCTCTAATCCTTGTGGGTCTTTCCTGAGCCGAGAATACTTTCATCACATGGGAGCCTTGCTCAGTAGCTGAGGGTCTCCAGAATTTCTCCTGTACTCTGTTGTGTGAACAGCTTGGTCTCCCTCGACTCCAGCTTTGTCTCCTCAACCTTAAGGGAGGGAGTTCGCTGTCCACCTGTTAAGTATCCGTGAACTGCAGCCTGCAAACTTTCCTAAAGGCAGTAAGCTGGGGCAAGCATAGGGCTTACCTTGTTTCGTTTCTTATTTCTCATAGTCAGCTTCCTTCATTGCTGAGGTCCAGTGTCTTGAAAAACACTTTTTTCCATGTATTGTGTCTGGATACTTGGTTGTGTTAGGAGGGGATATAAAATCCAGCCCTTGTTATCCCATTTTGGCTGGAAGCAGAAGTCCTCTGTGTTGTAATTGGACACGTTTCTCTGTTCTTTGTATTTCTGGTAAATTGATGGTTAAATCTAGAGCCTTGATTAAATAGTTTTATTTTTCGGTCAGATTACTTTATAGGTGATTTTATCTGCTTACTTTAGAAGGTACATAATGCCGGTCTTTTTGCGATGTTATCAGCGATCGATGATCATTGTTTACATCTCAATTCGTTAGTGGTTGCAAAGTGGTGATATTTTTACTAGGTCGTTCCTTCTTTGCTTATTAGTTGAAGTACTTCTGCCTTGTCTTTGGCCAGTGGGAGCTTATATACCTTCGCTCTTGAGTTCT
>JAQZBX010011435.1:0-17879 GCA_029593785.1 Cabassous unicinctus
TTTCCTGGCTGAGGAGGAACCTGAATTTAAGTAAATGTTTGCTCTGGTTTCCTCTGTTCACCCTTGTGGTGATTTGCATTTTGGAAGTGACATTGCATGTAAAATGAAAGGGGATGAGGGAGGTCCTTGTCTTGGGGGCACAATCAGAAGGGATGTTGGCTGAGCCCTTGGAGAACACAGTCCTCTCCCTGGAGTACCCCTCACCAAACCAGGTTCCTTTACTTCCAGGAAGGTAATATGTTGAGTGGGGAGTCAGATATGGCCAAGTATCAAGAATGGATCTGGGAATATATTCATTGTGCCCCTAATTCCAAGGATTAGGTGTGTGTGTGTTTGTTTACATTCATATCTATTATATATGTATATTGAATATATAATATGTATATAATATCTGTATATTCCCAGACAAGGTTGACCATAACAGATTCTGTTTGATTTTTTATTTATCAGTGAAGGAAGGGATCTTTGGTGCCACTTTCTCCACTTTCTGATGTCATTCCTCAGTTGTAACTTCATGTGTGAAATTTAAATATGTTGTAACAGCTGTTATATATTTTAATTACTCCTATTAGTGGTATAATCCCCTATGGGAGCCAGAAAGCACCTGTATGTGTGTCCCCCTCTGACCACCATGACTGTCCAAGCACTGTTTGCCCAGGTCCTGCCCCTGACATGTCACACCTGTGCTACTGGTCAGGTCAGTCCCACTCACCATCAGCCTCCTCATCTGAACTTTGACTGACTTTGTTCCACTCATCTCTGCATATATCCTTCTACCTTATCATAACATTAACAGAACTTGAAAGCAGTATATTGCAACCTGGCTATTCAATAATATTACAGATAAAACAATAAATTTAGGAAGACCTTCATCTTTAGTCTGGTTCAAAGTTGGTGAGGCAGCAACATGAGGTGGAAAGGAATTGGCCTGGACACTAAAATCACCAATGTTTGTCGCAGGATTTGGTGATTCAGAAGATATTTTGGCAAGTTTCAAGAGTAGGTCCTGGTGCATTAGGCACTCAGAAGGTCCATGCCTAAAGTGTTTGTCAGAGGATGTACAGGCAACTAAATGAAATCCACATGTGGAGGGAATTTTGTCACAGTGAGGACACTGTGGTGAAGGTTAAAGTGCATTTTTCATTAGTAACTTATTTCCACATCTTCCTCTTCAGTGAAATGATTATGAGGTTGGCTCTTGGTTACAGTTATTCATGTGGATGAACTTCTGGTTATATTGTTTCTCTCATAAGAGTATAGCTTTTATTTATCAAGAAAATTACCCAAATTTAAATGCATTAGTGAAATTTCACTGAACTTCTGCCTTAAGCCATGTAGCAAGGACATGGCCAGGTTTTCCTGATTCTTCTCATAATTTAATAGAAAAACCCTAAGAAGAATACCCAGATGCTGAAAGGTAGCTCCTTTATATTCACCTTCACACTGTGTAGTCCAGTCCCTTAGGCTACACAGTCCCGTTGTCCCAGCACTTGACCCTAATTCTGTCCCTGGACTTGGTGGGCCTGAGCTCCTCTTCACCTGCCCCTCATCCTGTTCTCTGAGTTCTTCTGACTTCCACCTATCCTTGTTCCTGACACCTTGCTCCATGATCCTGCATTTCTCCTGCACCCGAACTTGCCCTTGGTGTTCCTGATCTCTACCTGCACTCATCCTTGTCCTGAACCCTGGAATTCATGTTGCTGAGTGCCCCTGCACCTGCCTTGGCTCTGGAGGCCTGGCTCCATGAACCTGGGCTCTCTCTCCACCTGCCCCAGGTCCTGTCCTCAGCAATCAGTGCTGAGATCCACTGCAATGTCCTGGTCCTGGCTCCTGGACTCAGGTCTGGGCTGAGACCTTTCCCTCTACATGACCCTGGTTCAGGTCTTCAGGTCCCTGAACTCCATGACACAGAGCTCCCCTTGCCTCTGCCCTTTACCTGCATTTTGGCACAATGGTCTCAAGTTTCCCTTAACCTTCCCCTTGACCTGGTACCTGAGCCGCAGGCTCCTGACTTCCTCCTGCACCTTCCCTGGTCATTTCCCCTGGGCTCAGTATTACTGAGAGCCCCCTGCTGTCAGTCTTGATGCTTCTGTGAAGAGCTGTAGCCCTAGATGCCTACATTTTCCCCTCAAATGTGGGTCTCACACAGCATATCTTTTGTCTTGAACATTCAGGTTGTTGTTTATAAGTGGAAGCTGGATCTGCCCTTGATGGCCATTGATGGCTGAGCTACATTTCTGGTCAGTATGGCTACTGTATTTGGCCAGCATCTGTGACCTCTTTCCAGGCTCCTCTGGGTTTAATAGAGCCTGTGGGCATCAAAGCTGCCCCCTCTGCTCTCAGCTGCTGGACTCTCCATGCATCCACAGGGACATGGATTACTGTCCAGAACAAATGATCACTGGGAGAGAAGGGAAAGCAGACCCTTTGAGGATACTCCAGATAATAAAAGTCACACTCACCTGCCTCTGCCTGCACATGATCCTTGCTCAGTGTAGTTCTGAGAGCCCCCTGCAGGCCACTCTGCAGAGGAGGTTTGAGCGTGGACTCTCACTGCCTACTCCTTACTTTTTCTCACTCCGTAATACATGACCATATCCTTGGCTCTTTGACTGTCCATTTGCTAACACAGCTTATTCTAGGTATTTTCTTTGATATGATGGACTTGACCTTCATAGAGTCTGCCTGCTGTGTCTTAATTCCATCACTCCAGGCCCCTCCTGGGGCATTGTTGGAACCAGCCTACCCAGTAACTACTGAAAGTGAATCCATAGGATGTTCAGGAGAGTCTCAGAGACCCCTCCCCAGGCAGTACCAAGTCTTTCCCAGAACCCATCATCTGCATCACACTGGAATCCTCCAGGCCCAAGACATCCTAGTAAGAAAACTGTCACATAATCTCATTCTTCCTCTCACTCATAAGCACTCACATACTCAATACTTATTTTTAACCAAAAGTTTCCTTTTAAACTTGCAATAATATAAACCCAGCTAAGCTCAAACTCCATGATAATTTGTTCCCATTTTGTTCCCATCACTGAATGAGATCATCTTAGATTCCCAGGGCTGTGTCTCCTCTCCCAGAGCTGCCGGGTCAAAGCTGGGTTGGTTTTAATCAGCAGAGGGAGGGCTCATTTACATTTCCTCCTATCATATAGCAGGGACTAGGGTTGGATGCCTTCAGAAGGGGCAGTGCCCTGGGCAGATATGAGTGTCCTGGGTAAAATGAGTGACAATGATAACATTCAGAAAAATGTGATTTCTTATTACATGGTTCTGAATAATTAAATTCTTATACCAATAATTTTATTTCATTTTCACAAAAGCATACTAAACATAGAATGAGTTATCATTGGTAGCTCCATTTCACAGATGTAAAGCTACCCAGATAATCAAAGAGGAGTTGAGTGACCTGCCGGTGAGCACATTCCAGGTAAGCATAAGTCCTTGCCTAGGCCTGGGCTGCTGACCCTGAACCCACTCCAGGACAGAGTGTGACAGGCCTAGTGAGGTTACCTCCTCCACATCTGCGTTTGTGTAGTGAGAACCGATGATGTGCTGGCTGCATTCTAGTGTTTTCCTGAATAATTTGGTGAAGCCCAGGGCATGGGATTTTCTTAGTAGTGTCTGACACATGATGTGCCTTTATTTATGCCTCTATTTCTCCTTCCTTACCAATACATCTACTTTTTAAATGGATTATTGAGATATAATTGATATTTGAATAACTGCATATATTTAAAATGTTCAATTCTTTATGTACATTCAAATGCATACACACATGCAGACAGCGCCACAATCAAGAAAGTGTGCAAATCCAACAATGCTACAAGTTTTCTCTTGTATTTTTGTAATTCCTCCCTCCCACCTCTTCCAACTTCCCACTGTATCCCCATGTAACTACTGATCTTATTTATGTTACATTGGATTAAATTGCATCTTCCAGAATTTATATAAATTGAATGATATAGTATGTGGGTTTATTTTACATTCTTTCACTCTGTATAATTTTGATAATCCACTCATATTGTTGAGTCCCAAGCATTCATTATTCTAATGCTGAATAGGATTCCTAGTTTCCAATGTAGGCATATACTCCAATGCCTTTATCTACTCACCTGCTGATATGTATTAGGACTGTTTCTAGTTTCAAGTTATTTGAAAGAAGTCTTATATTCAGATAAAATGGCCTTTATTATTCCTACAACAACAAGAACAAAAACTAGACAAACTGTAAATTAACTAATTGACCTCAGCATATCATATAAATGAAGTCACTGGACAAACAACAGATTTGTAAGCTGGAGAGAGGCAGATGCCTGCAGGGAGAAACAGGACCAAAACTGGGGGAGGTGCCCACAGATGCTGATTTACTTTACTAAATAGTCAAACAGGAATTTGCAATCATTTTCCTAAGATAGTGTGTGGTCAAGGTTTAAGAGTGTGGAGTTACCAGTGGCCACATGTGCAGATGGATTCCTACAGTTTGGCAGTTTCCCTCCAGGGTTAGGGAGAATCCACAATAGGGCCCCCACCTTCCTGTGGTGGTGCTGTCTGGGGGAGAGGAAAAGCAGCTACTGCTAAAATGCACTAACATCCACCTCCCCCAGCTCCACTACATATGAACTAAATAATCAGAAAGAGGAAACCATCACAAATTGAATTCAACAATTGAAATCCTATAGAATTTTGGAAAGGAAGAGATTCTACTACTGAAACTCTCTAAGCACTGCCTCTGTCTTCCCTCAGGAATAAAAGCCTTAATTCCATGGAAGCGACCCAAATGAGTCACAGAAGACACTGCTGGAAGAAGACCATTCCAGTTGCTGGAGGGAAGAGATGGGAAAAACAACACTCTATCCTCAGGAGGAATCTATGGTAGTCCCTGAACTGCCCCTGAACAGAGGGACAAGGACACAAGGATGTCCATACCCAGACCTAGGTTCACATGTCCTGCCTAAGAATAAGGCTCAGGCAGAAGATCAGGAAATGCACCCCTAGGCCCAACCTCCTGCATCACAGGACAGCCATCAAGTAAGCATGAGGGTGGAATTAAGCTGGGAGAGCTGGAAGGGGGAGATTGTCTCTAGGCAGAGCACAAATAAATGATCCCTAGTCAAGCAGGAAGAACACACAAGGTATTACTAGAGGAAACTAACATTTTGGTTCCCAGAGCAGAAAAAAATCAACTCCTATAGACATGGCAACAATAAACTCCAATTCAGGTCTGACTAGACTCAGACAACCCTTAAAATGAAAGCCTAGCAGGAGGTAGGGTGTGATGATATCAAAACAGCAGTAAAGGAATTACAATTACAATTAATAATAAAGAAAATAAAAGTGATACAACAATATCTACATGTTTAGCTTTCCACAAAATTTTTAGGATAATTCAAAGAATAAGAGAGAACTCTTAGTCAACAAATTATTAGAATGAAATTAATATGTGATCCAAATACTAGAATTAAAATAAAAATATATAAGCAAAGAATTTGTTATCACTATGATTAATATGTTGATATTCTTTTTTTTTTTTTTAAGATAACACAAAACATGTGTAGTAGGTGGCAATGTCACCTCCATTTTTCAGGTGCCAATCTCCAAAAAGAAGCACAAAGGAGTTACGTGATTTGCCCAAGAACTCATATGTGGTGAGAAGCCCCAGTGTCTGAGCCTGTGGCCCCCACTCCTAGTCTGGACTGCTCCCATGAACTAGCAAAACACAGCTTGTGACATTGAGTTTGGTTTTCAGAACTCTGTTCTCAATAATGGTGTGATTTTGCTGCATTCCAATCTTTACTTAAAGAACATATAGATTTCCAGGTTTCATGTAGATGAATTTGTAGGAGTCTCTGATATTTCACATGTCACTATCTGTCTTTCTATTAGTACTTCTGTACAGATGAATTCATTTGTTTATTTCCAATATCCTTATTGAGATATAAATTAAATGCAATAAACTGCATATATTTATTGTTTCCAGTTTGGTAAGTAGTCATATATGTGCATACCCATTAAACATACATATTTAATTCCTCTCTCCAATTCATTCCCTCCTCCTACTCTGTCCAAAGACATCAACTGGTGTTAATTTTTGTTTGTTCCTTTTTAGTCTACATCTCCAGAATTTATAAAAATTGAATTGTACAGTATATAATTTTGCTAAGTTTCTATCTGTCAGAATAAGCATTTTAGATGGCACCCTTTTTAATTGATATCAGGCATTCATTGATTTTGTTGCTGAGTGGCTTTCCAGTGGTTACTTAGAACACAATGTGAGTACTTGGAAACATTCCAGTTTTCAGCTTACAGAGAAAAAGCTACTGCTCAGCTTGATTATATAGAAATATGAGAAAATTTGCTCTTATAAAAACAAGAAAGCTAGAAAAAGTGAAAATTAATATTTTATTTGATGAATTAGGTGATTATTGTAACTATATGCTGCTTAAAAGAAAGCCACTTTAAATTTAAATGCATGAAAGGGTAAAAAGTAAAATTTGGATAAATAGATGTCTATTTCTATCTGTATTTATATCTATATCTGTATCTGTCTATATCTGTCATCTATCTATCTATCTACCTATCCTTTGAAAACATGGGCAAAAAGAAAGTGTGAGTCTCAGTATTAATTTCTGGCAAAGTAGAGTTCCCAAAAGTAAGATTATTAGTAATAGAGATGGAAATTACATAGTGAAAAAGTGGTCAGTTCTCCAAATCAGAGTTGATGACACTAATAACTGAAATAGACAAATCCATATTGCAGTTGGAGAATTCAATACTCCACCCTCTGTAATTTTTAAATAACTAAGAAAGTAATAAGGGCAGACATGGATAATATGAATAGTATTTTCAACCTCTTTGATCCAATTTCCATTTTATAGAATAGTCCACTGGAAAACCACATAATATACAAGCTATCCCTCACCAGAGTGATTGGAGATATGATAGCTAAATGCAGTGAGGTGTCCTAGAAAGAATCTTTGTACAATAAATAAGCATATTGTTGATATGACCTGGCAAACCCACTTCTAGGTATATATATGTATTAGTCAGCCAAAGGGGTGCTGATGCAAAGTGCCAGAAATCTGTTGGATTTTATAAAAGGATATTTATTTGGGGTAGAAGCTTACAGTTACCAGGCCATAAAGTATAAGTTACTTCCCTCACCAAAGTCTGTTGCCATGTGTTAGAGCAAGATGGCTTGTGATATCTTCCAAGGGTTCAGCCTTCTTCTTCCTCTTAAGTCTCTGTGGTCCCAGCTTCTTTTAATCTCAGCTGTAGGCTGGGATAAGTCTCATCTCTCTCCCAGGGCTCATCTCTTTCCAGGCTTAGCTGCTTTGTTCTCTCCACAAAGTCAGCTGTAGACTATCAGTCTCTCTCTTCCTGGGGCCTCTGCCAGGTCTAAGGAGATTCTCTATTCCACTATATTCTTCTCCTGTGTATTTAATTCCAGGGGCTCCAGCATCAATAACTCAAAACTCTCTCACCTGCCATGTGTTTTCTCTGTGAGTCCCCACCCAAGGTGGTGAGGATTCAACATTCTACTGATGTAGCCCAATCAAAGTATTAATCATTACTTAATCTTGCAAAAGTGAAATCTCTGAATTGAATACAATCTAATATACTCAGAGGAACAGACCAGTTTACAAACATAATCCAATATCTATTTTTGGAATTCACAAATAACGTCAAACTGGTACACTACATAATTGAATTTAAATGAGGGACTCAAACAGGTGTTTGCAAAGAAATGTTCATAGTGGCCTATTAAAAATTGCCAAAATATGGAAATAATCCTTTGTCAATCCACAGGTGAATGGATAACCAATGTGATATACACATCTATTAGAATATTAAACGGAATGAAGTTTTGTACATGTTACAATATAGGACTTCAAGAGATAGTCTTGAGTGAAATAGGCCAGGCACAAAATATTAACTATTTTATGATCTCATTTATATAGAATAGAGTATCCAAAATCACCAAGTCAAAAACTAGAATACAGGCTACCAGGGGCTAGATTGGTTGGGAAATGGGAAGATACTCCTTAATTGTAATGGAGTTTCTGTTTGGTGCAATGGAAAGTTTTGGTATTATATGGTGTTGATGGTTTATGGTGGTATCATTGTGAATGTAATTAACACCACTGAATTGAATGATTGAAAACAGTAAAATGGGAATACTCAGTATGTATGTATGTATATTTATATATATATCAGCAGCATAAAAAATTAAAAATAGTATAGAACTTACAATAGTAGGCTTAATGTGAACCATGGACTATAATTAATAGTACAATTATAATATTGTTTCATCAATTGTAAGAAAGTCACCACACTAATGCAAATTTTTAATAATGGGGGAAAATGTGCATGTGTGTGTGGATATATGAGAACTATGTATTATCTGCAAGTTTTTTTCTGTAAACCTACAACTACTTTAATAAAAAATAATTTTAAGTGATATTAGTGGAAAATGTTTCAATTATAATAATATCTATAGTCAAATAAATACAAATGTATCTAAGAATATTTCTTAATTTGGACTCATGTACCATGGTTACGTAATATGTTAACATTAGGAAAAGTGGGATGGTGTATCTGTATTTTCTTTGAAATTTTCCTGCAAATCAAAAATTACTCAAAATATAAAAGCTTGTATAAGATAAAAACACTATCATGAAAAACAAAATCACATTAACTTATGGACTAGATTCTGGGAATTATATTATTTCATCCAAAATTATGAATTTATATTTTAAGACACTCAAATTACTACCACAAAGATGACAAATGCATGCTTTCATCAGCACTATATGCAAAATACATAACTCTGAACTCCACACATGAAAGTGCTGTTATTTAGTTTATTTGCTCTTATACAATGGGTGAAAACTATTACTATTTTTAGCATTTCCTTGACCATCAATGAACATGAGTGCATTATGAATTTAGGAATTTTTACTGATACTCTGTAAATTGCGGAGTGAGATTTTCTACTGCATCATACTTTTTATGAGAAAATTTCATATTATGTCCATTATTAAAATCATACATCTCATTTCCTTATTGATTGCAATATTGCCACTCAAAGTATTTTCCTGATTTTTCTATTACTTTGCATTATGTGATCTTCTAGAAGTTCAAAAATTTTGATTCTATGGAGTGATAGGTTTATTTGTTTGTTGTTGTTGTTGTTGTTTTGCTCTTTATTTGTTATTTTGATTGGAAAATTTCTAGAAATCATTTTTATGTCAATGTTACAAAAGATTCAGTTAACAGCAGAGATTAATTACATTAACAATAAATCTACTTTCATCAGCAGTTACATTCCCCCCTTGTTTTTGTTCATTCCTCAGTCTTGCAGGATTTGGGATGATGCCCAATCTGACTACTTCAGGCTGAGTAGAGCTGTAGATATTAAGTTGCAGAGGAATGGAGTTGTTTTGCTTGCAGTTGAAGGTAATTCTTGCATCCTGAATGGGACTAGTCAATTGTCATCATTTTCCTTTTGTTAGTTGCCTAATAGGTCTCATTTCAAACTTCATTTTTAAAGAAGTTTTAGATTTGGAAAAAGAAACATTGATTAAAAGGGGGAAATTAAATAAAAAAGAATTTTTACTGCTAAGATTCAAAGTTTGTTGAGAGATCACTCCAGAGGTTTTGCTTATACACATCTCAGGTGGCTCTCACTAACTGCCACAGTAAAAGTCTCAAACAGGGGTGCTACTGAGGGCTTTAGAGACATCTGGACACTGTAAGGAAAGCACACAACCCCATGAAATCAGCACCCCATCAGGGGGCCTTAACTTGGAATACATGTAACCTATTTTCCAATGAAAAAAGACTCATTTATAATTTCCCTACCCATGATTCTTCTATTCCTTTTATTAGAAACTATACTTAGCACTATGTCCATTAAATATATATCCCAGAGACATAACTCTTCAGTTTACTCATATGCCAGGTGAGCCCTGGATCTCAGCAGATTTGAAGTCAACACCTACTCTCCAATTCATCAGACTTATCCAGGACAAGTGACAAAAGGATGATCATGAACAACCCAAAACCCAAAAAGCAAAGAGTATCTACAACTACAAGCAAGAGAGTTCTACCTATCTACCCCATGGGATCTAAGTCCCCTCTCAATCTGAAGCAGTCTGGGTGTCACCATCCCAAATCCTAAAGATTGAGGAATAAACAAATATAAGGGGGGAATGCAAACATTTACAAAGTGGACTTATTTTTTTTGTAGCATTAGAAGAACTTGCAACATTGATACAAAAATAGTGCTTACCGGAGGTTCTGAGGGGAGAGACAGAGAAGAATAGAGGAACATTGGGCATTTTAGGGCCTTGGAACTGTTCTGCATGATAGTGCAATGATGGATACAGGCCATTATACCTTTTGTCCAAACCTATAAAATTCCACAGTACAAAGCATAAACCATAATGTAAACTATAGACCATGGTTAGTAGCAATGCTTCAATATTAGTTCATCAATTATAACAAATGTACTATGCTCATATAAGATGTTATTAATAGAGGAAATATGAGAGGGGGATGGGCTGGGGTATATGGAAATCCCTTAAATTTTCGATGTAACTTTTCTGTAATCTAAAATTACTTTAAAAATAAGTTTTATATTTTAAAACTTAATCACATTTCTTACTCTCACACACAGAACTCACACAAAGTCAATGATTTTTCTGTTAGATCCACTTGAAATCACTTGTGTTTATAGTGTTAGGCAGTGCTCCATAATTATGCTCCTCTATGTGTATGCCTCTCTAGTCCATCCTCAGATAACAAATATATTTTAAAATATATGTCATTTCAACAAAATATGTGTTAATCTTGTTACACAGTATGAATGCAAAATGATATTTCTTTGTAAGTTCTATATCATTTTATTTTCGCATTTATGTTAATAGCACTCATTTTACCTATGAAGTTATTAATGGATATAATTGATGAGACAAATCACCTTCACTTTTATAATTTCATTATAATATTGGTTAAATTAACATATTGATTCTTCATAAAAATAATAAGAGCAGATATCCAATATTGCAGGGTTTATTTTCTAGATGGAACTGTGATGCATGCTTTTAAAAAATACAGACTGTAGAAATTACTCACTTGTCCACTTTACAAAATTCTGTATGGTATTCCAAAAATATTGACCTGGAGTTAGTCTAGGATTCCCAGGATGTATGTATTAGTCAGGTTCCTCTAGGGAAACAGAATCAACAGGAGATAGCTGTAAATAGTATAAGATTTTATGAGTCTCTCATATGATGGTGGGGATGCACAAGCCCGTGTTCCACAGGCAGGCTGCAAAACAGGGGCTCTGAGATGAAAGTCCAAAGAAGGTCCTTGTTGAGTTTCTGGGAGGCATTGGCTATCCAAAGATGAGATGGGAAATTCTCTCTGAATGCTCAAATCACTTCCCCTTTAAGGCATTCAACTGATTGGATAAAGCACCACTCATTGCTGACAGCAATCTCCCTGGTTGATGTAAATGTAAACAGCCATCTATGCAATAAACTTACTGATGGTTAAAGCCCATAAATGTCCTTGTATTACAATTATTTCAGCGCTTTCTTGACCAAACAACTGGGCACAATTACCTGGCTTATTTGACACATTAGCCTAATCATCACAATGTATACACAGTGGCAATGTGCCAAAGGTGTTCTGAGAGTTTGCAACAGCATTGGAGTTTAGTGTCTGTTTTCAGAGCACTAGGGGTCCTCTTTTATGTGTATGCAGCAGTATGATGAGCAGAAAGGAGATCCTGTCCTCACTGTGATCCACAATGAGGTGAATGCGGTGAGGGAGTCATTTCTGAAAAGCTTTAAGAAAGGGGGCAGAGAGCAGGTAGTTTGCAGATGGGTGAATGTATTCCATGGAGCAGAGTTACCCACCGAAACTGAGCTAGTTGAGTGAGAATATATAGAAGAAACTGATCCATGAGACATGGAGGGGATAAAGTAAATGCACATGTTTCATTGCATGGAGAATGAGGACATTTAAAGGTTTGTGGATGATACTTCCTGTCCTGGCTGCCACATAATAAATGAATGGTTGAGAAACTTTCTGAGAAATAGAACCCCAAGGGTCAAAGATAATTGGAGGATACATAGCATTAAAATTTTATTTCATCAGATCCATGAAAGACAGGTAAAAAGAAGAATGAAGCATACCATCCTAATGTACACTAGTCTGTTGAGATTATCACTTTGCTAGGCATGATCGACAGAGTGTAGAAAAAAAAGAAAAAAAAAACTTTACACAGCACTGGAGTTTGGAATGAAATTACTTTATTCCCTAATCAGCAAAAACCTACTGAAAGATATTGACAGTACCAATTTAAAAAATGAAGGGTTGAAAACTGAATTGAAGCCCCATCAACATAGATCATCGTAAGGTGAGAGAAAGCAGGAAATTTCCCCACTCATTTCCCACTGTCTCACAATTTTTCATTTTGTTTCCAAAGAAGTTTTAGGTCAGAGCAAAGCCACACACAGAATACAGGAGACTCTCATATACCCAACATCCTCCCCCTTTCCTCCCCCACATATTAATATCTTTTTATATGTCAATGGTAGCATTGTTATAACTGATATACTAAATATTGTCAATGGTTTACACTAGCGTTTACATTTTGCACCATACACTTTTATGAATTTTGATGATATTTACCGTGTCCTTTGTCCATCACTGCATGGAAATGAAGAACATTTCCACTGAACAATAAATACCCCCTGTTTAATCTATACTCTTCCTCCTACCCTTTCGCGGTCCAGCCGAGGCACGAAGGAGCAGGCTGAAGGTGATTAAGGGAGTTGGCGAGAAAAGATGAGTCGCACACCAGTTGAGTGAGAATCCACGTATATTTATTTATTCTTCTTCATTGTAGGATAGCTCAGTTTTATATACTATTCTTTGGGCAGGCTTGTAAGCATTCCTTTTGTAGTTATGTAAAGTTTATGTAAGCATTCTTTCTATAGCTAAGCAAGGTTGTAGGCACACTATAGACTCTAGGTAAGCATTAGGATGTTAACTTTATAGAACATTAACTTGTGGCTTAGAAATTTCTGTTCTGATGCTAAGGTTAGATAAACCAGACTTGTGGTCAACTAACATATCTAATTGTAGCACTAACCCATGGTTATATTTTAACATTTACTATCTAAAAGGTTATTAAGATCCTAAACTATTTTTAAAGCAGTAGTTTTTACCTCACATTAGAGATTTAAGGAAATCTACTTTATAATGGGCTTAAGTTAGTTAGGCATTTACATCAGAGTTATTTGTGCTTGTAGCTTAGAATTTAACAGACTTGTTGTTCTCCTCAGTCAATGGTTGTTAACAGTGTTTTTGAATAATCTTAAAACTATTTGCATTAGCAGTTAAATCATAATTATAATTTGTGATAAACTAGACCATTGTTTTTCATTCCGTGAAGAGGGCTAGCTGTTCTTTTGGTAATTACCTGCTGGGGAAATAGAGGCCTCGATTGGCTTTGGGGGGACTGTGTCTGTTTTAGGTCAGGACTATGCCATGCGATTACTGGATCTTACCCATTATTGGAGACTGTAGCAGCAATTGGGCCAGGGCCCTTTGGCACCAATCGGCTAGGTTCCTGTCTTAGGTTTTCCAGAGTGCTTATCGCAAAAGGGGTCCAGTTGCCTGTCATTGACTATCCAGTCCAGCGCCCGATGAGGCATATTTCTCAAGGAGTCCAACAGTAGCCCCATACCGTTTTGGCCCTCCTTTGCAGTGCCTTGCCTTGCACCCAGCGGTACCAATCACAGCATAAGCCAGGAGCATGTTTTTGCAGGTAAACAATTTAAAAAGGAAATATATCGCTATTATGATTAAGATTATAACCAGGGTGAAAGAGGCCCCAAGTTCTGAGGTGCCCAGTCCTCCTCCGAGAGCTAAGCACCTCCATTGATGGCCGCCACACTTCCCCCTTTTTTATTTTTTAAAATGAAGCTGAATAGTTGAGTTTTTAAATCTCCAATCGAAGACAAAATTATTTTGAAGATGACTGGAAGAACAACAATTAAAACAACAATTATTAAAAGTATGATAATAGAATGAGAAATGTCTGTCTACCACACAGTGGGGTTAATGGAATGGAATATGTTTGTTCATAATTCTTCAGCCAATTCTCCAGTGGGTTTCTAATTTAGTTTGACTAATATCTCTGATTTGTTCTTGTAAGTTTTTTAGATTGGGAGCCAATTTAGTATTATACCATATCCCTTGTAAATGATTTTTTACTTTATCCCAAGGTTTAGAAGTGTTATTATATGGCAAAGGAGTTATACATATATATTTATAATTCGAGTGACACCTAGTGGACAATCTAGTCTTTATATTAGTGATTTTATTTCCTAAAAAGACTTCAGTTTTTTTTTAAAGCACTCAGTCTAACTTTTATTTTTTTGTCAATTTGGCTTTGTAATGTTAGAGCTAAGGATACATTATGAGTTAAAGCATTTACATGATGAGCAGTTTGAATATTAGAAACTAAAGCAGTTGTTGATATAGCTAATGAAGTAATAATAGAAATTAATGTAGAGATCCCTAAAATAAGAGCAGCAACAAAACGTCGAGGTTGAGACAATTCTTTTAATTGTTGAGTGGGCCCCGCGGGTCGGATGTACCGGTTGGGAATCCAGACTGGCGTTTCGGCATCCTGTGGAAACACACAAGCATATCCTCTCCCTGATGTTAACAAAACATCAGGTCCTCTCCATGTTTCAGTTAGTATATCTTTTTATTTTACATAAACCTGTGCAGTTACTTTCTGAGGCTCCCAATGTCTTTCCATAGCACTGGTCTTTTTTTTTATTTAGATTTACATAATTTAATATAAACAAAGCATGAGATAAAATATGATGAGGAGTATAGTATTTTTCTGTACTGGTAATCTTTTTTATCTGATTTTTTAAATTTTGATGAGTCCTTTTAATGATAGCTTGCCCTTGTGGGTTATATGGAATTCCAGTGGTATGATGAATATTATAATTAAGACACAATTGTTGGAATCCCTTAGAAGTGTAAGTAGGGGCATTATCTGTTTTCAGCCTTCGAGGCAGCCCCATGTAAGCAAAAGACTGAATCATATGCTGAATTACATCCTTTAAAGCTTTTCCTGGGTGGGCAGAAGCAAAAGTTAAATGGGAGTAAGTATCTACTGTAACATGAACATAGCATAATTTTCCAAAGGAAGGTATATGAGTTATATCCATTTGTCACAAAATATTGGGTTTCAATCCTCTAGGATTTACCCCTGTAGAAGGCTGAGGGAGAAAAGTTATACAAGTAGAACAATTTTTAACAATTTGTCTAGCTTGTTCTCTGGTTAAATTAAACTCATGTCTAAGAGCAGTTGCATTCTGATGGTGTACAGCATGAGATTTTTTTGTAAGCTCAGTATTTTTTACTACACATATCTTTTTAGTAGCCAAGTCGGCTGTAGCGTTTCTTGTTGCCAGCGGCCCAGGAAGGCTAGAGTGGCTGTGAATGTGGCCTGCATAATATTTTTCACTTCTCTTTTGTATAACCTGCTGCAAAGTTAACAGTAAAGAAAATATATTAGATTGCTGTGATATAACAGCAGTCTCAATTTGAGGAATAAAGAATATACATAATGAGAATTAGTAAATAAATTGAAAGGCTCTGAAACAGTTTTAAAAACAGAAATTACAGCCACTAATTCAGTACGCTGGGCTGAAGTTTCATTTGTTACTATAGTTTTTGATTGTCCATTTTCAACTATAGCAGCCTGACCATTAGATGAGCCATCTGTAAAAACTAATTGAGCTTTTGGCAGAGGATTTAAAGAATAATTTTTTGGGAATATTAAAGTATTCTTTGAAACAAAAACAAGCAAAGGGTCAGCTGGTAAATGATAAGAAATTTCTCCGAGGAACCGCAAAAAGGCTAAAGCCCAATCTGTAGATTCACTCAACAAATAGGTAAATTGTTTTTCTTTGTATGGAAGAGTAATAGTAAAGGGGTCTTTTCCCAGTAATTCTTTACTGCACCTGCGTCCTTTAAGAACCAAAGAAGCAATTAACTCTGGATATGCAATCAAATTTTTCTTTGGGGTAACAGCCAAATGTATCCATTCTATGGGTTTATTCTGCCAAAGGCAAGCAGTAGGGGTATAAGGAGTTGAAAGAATTATAAGACTCTAAGGCTGGTTATAATCTACCTGAGTTAAAACTGCTTTAGTAAGGGCGGAATTAACCAGGTTTAAAGATTTTTTTCCTTCTTCTGTGAGAACTCGAGGAGACAAAGGATCAGAATCTCTTCTTAAAATGTTAAAGGTTTTAAATCTTTAGTAGTTAATTTTAAATACGGTCTAATCTATTGATATCTCCTATTACTTTCTGAAAGTCATTTAAGGTTTTTAAGTTATCTGTTCTAATTTCCACAATAAGAAGGCACCTCCTTCTAAACAGGACTTTGCTGTAGCTATCCAATTAAAGGGAGTAAGCCATTGACTTTGTAAAATTTCTAACATTTGGATGGTATAAGGAGAAGAGGGACCAAAATATTTTACTGCCATTTTTAATTGTTCAGCAGTTTAAATGATATAGGTTCCCACTCAGGGGCATCATTTTCCTCTGCTTCTTGTACTACAGGGAAAACATGAGAAAGCGAATTATCATCTTCTGCTTTAGCTTGCCTTACTGCTGTCATGAATCCTACATCAGATTTTTTTTTTTACGCGATTATTTTTAATTTTTCCTTTAGGCCTTTTCTTAACCACAGGGAAAGTAAATTCATTATCATGATATCTAGCCGCAGCATCTTCTAACTCTTGTTCAAATTCAGAAGGCAAAGGTTTATCAGAATCTGCATTTGATTTTTTAGAATCTGAGTCAGAACTTTCCTTTTCTAACAGTATAGGAGCTGACGCCCCGTGGAATAATTTCTCTTCATTAATCTTCTCCTGAAGAGCAGGAGAGAGAGGAGCAGTTTTTACTTCTTTAGCTAAAAATATAGCCTCATGAGTAGGATCAAAGCAGTTTTTTAAGCATGTTCCATAAAGAAAAAGCATTATGAGGAACTTGCTCAGGCCCTTCTTTCTTATAATATTCCTTCATTTCTTTACCTACTTTTTGCCAAGTGGCAAGATAAAGGGTTCCTTCCTCTGGGAACCAAGGTGATATATATTGAATAAAATGGAAAAAATCAGTTAACTGTTTATTTGAGACTGACATTTCTCTAGTCTTTAACATATGACGTGCAATTTGCACAAACATGCACCGTTCCTTTGATTCTGTATTACCCATTCTTTTGAAACTTTCCTATTCTATCCTTACCTTTCCTTTAGGTAAACTGGCATAAGCCAGCGGGGCTGCAGCACCCTTAGTAGGATCCTATTCCTTAACGAAGAAAGAGAAAGCTTATCTTTAGGTCCCTGTTCGGGCGCCAGATGGCGCAGTCCAGCCGAGGCACGAGGGAGCAGGCTGAAGGTGATTAAGGGAGTTGGTGAGAAAAGATGAGTCGCACACCAGTTGAGTGAGAATCCACGTATATCTATTTATTCTTCTTCAATGTAGGATAGCTCAGTTTTTATATACTATTCTTTGGGCAGGCTTGTAAGCATTCCTTCTGTAGTTATGTAAAGTTTACATAAGCATTCTTTCTATAGCTAAGCAAGGTTGTAGGCACACTATAGACTTTAGGTAAGCATTAGGATGTTAACTTTATAGAACATTAACTTGTGGCTTAGAAATTTCTGTTCTGATGCTAAGGTTAGATAAACCAGACTTGTGGTCAACTAACATATCTAATTGCAGCACTAACCCATGGTTACATTTTAACGTTTACTATCTAAAAGT
>JAQZBX010011435.1:17979-42807 GCA_029593785.1 Cabassous unicinctus
TAAGGAAATCTACTTTATAATGGGCTTAAGTTAGTTAGGCATTTACATCAGAGTTATTAGTACTTGTAGCTTAGAATTTAACAGACTTGTTGTTCTCCTCAGTCAATGGTTGTTAACAGTGTTTTTGAATAATCTTAAAACTATTTGCGTTAGCAGTTAAATCATAATCATAATTTGCGATAAACTAGACCATTGTTTTTTATTCCGTGAAGAGGGCTAGCTGTTCTTTTGGTAATTACCTGTTGGGGAAATAGAGGCCTCGATTGGCTTTGGGGGGACTGTGCCTGTTTTAGGTCAGGACTATGCTATGCGATTACTGGATCTTTCCCATTATTGGAGACCATAGCAGCAATTGGGCCAGGGCCCTTTGGCACCAATCGGCTAGGTTCCTGTCTTAGGTTGTCCAGAGTGCTTATCGCAAAAGGGGTCCAGTTGCCCATCATTGACTATCCAGTCCAGCGCCCGATGAGGCATATTTCTCAAGGAGTCCTATCGTAGCCCCATACCGTTTTGGCCCTCCTTTGCAGTGCCTTTCCTTGCACCCAGCGGTACCATTCACAGCATAAGCCAGGAGCATGTTTTTGCAGGTAAACAATTTAAAAAGGAAATATATCGCTATTATGATTAAGATTATAACCAGGGTGAAAGAGGCCCCAAGTTCTGAGGTGCCCAGTCCTCCTCCGAGTGCTAAGCACCTCCATTGATGGCCGCCACACTACCCCATCTCCCCCAGGGCCCACGATGACCCCCTGGCTTTACTTGTTGGATGACAAGATTCATAGTTACATGCAAGAAGGGATCTTGACACATTGTTTTGTCCTCCCCTAATAGGAATCACACTTGCTCTTGAGAGACTACTGCCCTTCTATTTCTGAACAAATCATTCCTCCCAAAGGTGGGAGTCCAACTCCTTCCTGCTCATTATGTTCGTCTCCACCCACTGAAACAACACCTTATGACAGAATGAACACTCACACACTCCCTAGAAGCCTGCTCCAGGTGCACCCTGTCCCAGAATGCCCCCACAACCAACAACCTAAACCAGTGGTCTTTCCTTGTCATATTGTCAAAATAGCATTCCCAAGTCTGTACTTTCAACCTCATACCCACAATCCCCATCATTCACCTGGTCCCTCTGGCAAGCCTCCCCCCAGTATCCTGGACCTTCTAACCCACACTTCTCAATCTACCCACCTGTCAACCCTGCACCACCCAACCCAATAATATCACTATCCTCCTGTCCTATCCCATCAATATGCAACTACACTCTATCACTTTACCATAGATTACATCCATATGGGTGATGACTCACAACTTTCTCTTCTCTTTCTATTTTTGCGAACCTATCTTACAGACAATAGCTCTCAGAGACTGCTCAATTTCCTTAATTCACATCAATGAGGTCATGTACTGTTCATCCTTCAATGCCTGGCTTGCTATACTCAACATAATGACTTCAAGATTCAACCATGTTAGCCCATCTGTTAGCACTTTATTCCTTTTTACAGCTGAGTAACATTCCATTGTATGTATGTGCCACGTTTTGTTTCTCCATTCATCTGTTTATGGGCACCTGGGTTGATTCCTACTTTTAGCAATAATGAATAATGCTGCTATGAACATTGGTGTGCACATATCTATTTGTGTCTTTGCTTTCAATTCTTCTGGATATATACCCAGCAGTGGGATTTCTGGATCATATGGAAGATCTATATTTAGTTTTTTGAGGAACCGCCATACTGTCCTCCACAGTGGCTGGACCATTCCACAATCCCACCAGCAGTGGATTAGGGTTCCCATTACTCCACATCCTCTCCAACACTTATATTCTGCTGTTTTTTTAATAGCCACCATTCTAATGGGTGTAAGATGGTATCTCATTGTAGTTTTGATTTGCATTTCCCTAATAGCTAGTGATATAGAACATTTTTTCATGTGCTTTTTAGCCATTTGCATTTCTTCCATGGAAAAGTGTTGTTTCAGGTCAATTGCCCATTTTTTAAATGGGTTGTTTATCTTTTTATTTTTGAGGTGTAGGAATTCTTTATGTATGCAGGATATTAGGCTCCTACCAGATATATGGCTTCCAAATATTTTCTCCCATTGGTAGGCTATCTTTTTACTTTCTTGATAATGTCCTTTGAGGTACAGAAGTTTTTAATTTTGAGGAGATCCCATTTTCTTTAACAATTTGAGGATCTTCAGGTCTCTTTTTCAGAGTTTTGACTATTTCACATTCTCACCCACATTGTAATAGGGTTACAATTTATCCATATCCTCTCAAATACTTGTTACTCTCCTAATTTTTTATTCTACCCCTCCCTGTTGGTGCAAAATGATATTATTTCATAGGTTTGATTCATAATTCCCTGACCTCAAATCATGAAACACTATTTTCATTTACTTATTAACCATTATTACATCTTCTTTTTGCCATTTTTTGTTGAGGTGTTAGTAATTAACATTCTAGATACAAGTCCATTAATAGTTATATGGTGGATGGAAGGCTGTGGATATGTGGGGAGGATAAGAGGGTCACAAGTTCTTTCTGATGACCTGACATGCTTCACAGAAAACTATTAGAGGGAGCTGCATATTATATTTACAGAGAGCATTTGATGATGTTAGGGAAAAAAGAATATGTGACAAATGAAGAATTGATACAGGTATGAAAAAAATAATAGAAGGGCTTTAACTAAATACAAATGTATCAGGAATGCCATTTGGATTTTTAAAAAAGATGCATTATGAACCAGTTTTTTTTTTATCTTATACATCTATTATATATTGGAAAGTTGTGTGAATGATACAATGATGTCATTTTATGTAATAGAATCACAATTTATAATGGACTTAATATGAGAGTAGGGAAGTGGTCTTTGATGCCACATGAAATGGAGAGATGAAGTAAGGAACTTGGATGCTTCTCCTAGAGAGGCCAGGCTTTTCTGTTCCTTCTCTTTCCATCTGAAGATGTAGGGCTCTACTAGTTGGAGGGTGTGTGTGTGAGGTTAATTTGCCTGGGAAGTCTCAGAAATTTGAGTTAAGTGAAGGGAAATAACTTCACAGAGATGGTAAACATAAGTTTTGTTCAGATTTTCAAGCATATTCACAAGACAGAAAAAATTTCCACAATTTACATAAAATTTTCTATGATATATAGTTAAGAATATATTTACACATATATTTAGTAACATTAAAAGAAACTGTTCTGAGTTTGAATCTTGGCTACATCACAGCACTGCTTAGAAAAAGATACAATGGCTGTTCTCTGTGGGTTACATGTTGTGAAGCAAGAAGAGGGAACCTAAGGCAAGGATAGGAAACTCCTCCTCAATGCCCCTGAGGTTGGACCCTGATCACTCTCTGGTGGTCAAGAGCTTCCCCTGCAGTTCAGCCACCTCCAGTGTCCTGCAGGGGAGGTTTTTTTCTGGGCTCACAATGATTTCCCCTCACTGTGACTTTTACATTATAATATCTGGCATTGTCCTCAGTTCTCAGGCTGCTCAGTTTTAAATAAACTTCAATCTTGGAGTTGACCTTGGTGATGCTGAGTTGAGACTGAAGAGTTGGGTTATAGTTTGTGCTTCCACAACTAGTTATCCTGCCAACCCACTCCAACCCATTTCCTGGAGCCTGGAGGATCCAATTCATATAATAGCCAGTTAAAGAGAATCCAGAGACTTTGCAGGTGAGTGGCAGGGTCTGTGAGGGTTTCACCAAGGCAGGTCCTGACTCCTTCATTTGCATAGAAAAGGTTTCTTAGGATATAATGTGTGTGTGAGATGAGGATCAAATTAAGCATATGGACATAGCATATTTATATATTGAAAATATATTCTAAAATGTCACTTCTTTATGTTGTCCATAAACATAATGCTGTAGTAATAAACCCCTGAATATACTTTATATATTATCAGAGTGATTTTACCATATCTTTAGAAATGCACATTGTCAAAATTAGCTTAGGAAAAAGGTATACTGAAAATCAAAACAAAACTGGAGTACATCCTTGACCAGATTTCAGGAAAAAACCTTTAGAACTGTGTGGCACTGGTATAATTTAAAAAAATATTTAACATTTGGGGTTATAAAGGTATCAACATAGATATTTTTGTAGATATATTTTTAATATTATTACTAAATTGAACCACTTTATTGTTAAAGGCCTATTCAGATTCTCTATTCTCTCTGAGCCAATTTGAGTATTTCATATCTTTCTAGGACTTTAACCACTTCACCTAAGTTACATAATTTATTGCAATTCTCCTGCTCATAGGATTCCTTTATAATCATTTTTTAAAATTCTTTAAAGTCACTAGTTATGCCTTTTCTATCCTGAATTTTCTAGAAATTTGGGTCTTTTCTCCATCTTTTTTTCCCTTGGTAAATTTAAGGAAAGGTCATCAATTTTAATTACTTTGCTCCTTTCATATAAACAGTTTTCACTAAAACAAACAAATTGACTTATTTGTACTATTTCATTGATTTCCACTCTAATTTTTAGTATCTCCTCTCTTCTTTTCATTTTAGATTTATTTTGCTTTTATTTTCCAATTCCTAAAGAAGTGTTATATTATTACTTTGAAGCCTTTATTTTTTATATATTTTTTATTGTGGTTAAAAATCAAATTGTATGCAATACAAAACAATAGTTGCAAAATGATATATAAATATATATGCATATATGTGCATTTGCTTACATAAATGTTATTTTTTAATATATATATATTTTAAAAGATGCTTAGTTTACCTAAATGTCACACAAAAATTACAGGGATTCCCATGTTACCCACCTCCCACACCTCCCATAACATTCCACATAAACATCTTTCATTAGTGTGGTGCATCACCTACAATGGATATACAAATCCTGAGGCTTTGCCACTAATTGTGGACCATAGTTCACATGTAGACCACACTCTCTTTCACACAGTTCTGCATGGTATATGCTGATGTAAAATGGCCTATATCTCTCATTGTAATGTCACTCAGAATAATTCCCAAGTCCTGAAAAAGCCCCTTATTACAACTGATTTTTCCTTCCTTGCCCCGAAAGTGTCTAGTGGCCCCTGGCTCCACCTCACTGTTATAATTTCTTCCATTGCTTGAATCACAATATGTCTACAATAGAATACCATTAAGTCCACTCTAGTCCATAGCTCATGCCCCAATCAAGAGGAGTCTGGGTTGGTGATACCACTCAACCTCCAAGTGAGAGTGGGCTTATATCCCATGGATATGGTGGATGGGCTTATCCTGCCTGCAGCTGCAGTGTCTCTCCATTGCCTGGGATGGCCATTGTCCATCATTGTCTCCTCACTGGGTGATTTGGGTGATTCCATTGAGCTGTAGATTAGGAGTTGCAGCTCCACCAAGATTCCAAGCAAAGCTGGCACATGGGCAGGCCAGAGTCTCCAGCCTCTGGAAGTACACCTACAAACTCCAGCATCACATATAGGTTTGAATAGAAGGGACTGATGGACCATGTGCAGGGAGGATTTATTTGAGTCCAACTCTGTCACTCTCAGGAGCACAGATACCAAAGTAGAGCCCACTGATAAGGCATCAATCTCTGGAGCTATCCCCCTTTATACAGGACCTGGGTGTCTCCAGAGCCCTCCGAAGCCCCTCTGTGTGGAGTGATATCCACTTTGGTGTTCTCTGAGATCCTACTGAGGTGTACCTAAGCATTACCTCTTGGATGACCTCCTGACTCTCTTTGAAGTCTCTTAGCCATATGAACTCATTTGTCTTAACATTTCCCCCACCTTTATTCAAGGTAATTTTCCAGTCATATTGTCAGTTGGCACTTGGTATTAATACCTTGTTGCCAGGGAGGCTCATCCCTGGGATTCATGTCCCATGCTGGGGGAAGGTAATGTATTCATTTGCTGAGTTTGGTTTAGAGAGAGGACACATTTGAGCAACAAGGAGGCTATCAGGTAGCAACCCTTAGGCACCCCATAACAGTAGGCTAAGTTTCAATTACAAGAGCCAAGACTCATAAGGCTAGTCATCAATAACAAGAACCCATCAGTGGACCATCCTTTTTTGCCAGACACTGCCCCTGCCCTTGGGGGACTGTTGCTGTTCCCTTAGAGTAAGTGGTAGAGCTCTCTAGGCTGGGAATTCAGTATTCTCGCATTAATTGAGTGATTGTCTACCCACCATGACCATACCCCATTCCTTGATCATTTCAACAATTTTATATATCTTTCATATATATTCAGATTAATTTCCTCCCATGAATCCCCCATCCCAGACACCCCCCCACCAATGATCCTCTGCAGCCCCCATTTTAACCCTTCTGTTATATAAACCTTCCTTGAAGATGATGCCCATATAATAACCATATACAATTAATAGGAAAATGGAATAATGATAAGCTTAAATGCAAGAGATAAAATACATGGAAACTCAGAATAAAACTAAAAATAAAGTGTAATTAATGGATTGGGACATTCAAAAAATGGGAAAAAACAAAAAAAAATTTAAAATATTTTTTTCCTTTTATCACTGCATTATCAGGTGACCAGTCTGTACCGTGGCACCTTCCCCCTCTCATTCCCCAGTGTCTCCCAAATTTTCATTTAATTTTCAGAGAAGTTTTAGGTCACAGCAAAGCCACAAACAGAATACTAGAGACTCTCATATACCCAAATATCTTCCCCTTTCTTCACCCCATATTAAAACCTTTTTTTGTGTGTGGATGGTAACATTGCTATAACTACTATACAGATAGTGAAACATAGCTACTAATCATTGTCAATTGTTTACATTATAGTTTACAATATAGATTGTACAGTTTAATAATTTTTTTATGATATTTACCATGTCCTGTGTCCATTACTGCAAGGTAATGAAAAACATTTCCCATGACCACTAAATACCCCCTTTTTTATCTTTTCTGTTCCTTCCTCCCCATCTCCCTGGGCCACATGACACTCCCATGTCTTGACTCATTGGATAACATAATTCATAGCTACATGCCCTGGGTATTCTAATCTGCCCTTACTAATCTACCTACCTGTAAATGCTGCACCACTGTTGCAGTTGGGCAGTTTGATGTAATTGTGAATTCCAAAAATATAATTGGATCATGCTTGTAAACTGCTCTGTCAATCTGGGCATCATTAAGTTATGATTAAGGCATTAACTGAGCCATGTCAGTAGGGCATTGAGCCCCACCCCTTGGTGGGTGGGGAATCAAATATAAAAGGCAAGGCAAAGAACAGAGTTGAAGCAGTTTTTTGAGAAGCAGTTTTAATGTTGGAAAGAAGGCCCCAGGAGAAGAGAAGCTAGCTGTTCGCCTGATCGTCTACAGCTGACCTGGTGGAGGAAACAGGAGCTAAACCCAGAGAGAAACTCAGCCCTGGGAAGAGAGGAACCCAAGAATCCCGAACCCTGGAAAACGCCAGCAACTATCTTGCTCTAACACGTGGCAATGGACTGTGGTGAGAGAAGAAATTTAACACTTTATGGCCTGGTATCTGTGGAATTTTACCCCAAATAAATACCCTTTATAAAGACCAACCCATGTTTGGTATTTCACATTAGCACCCCTTTGGCTGACTAATACAACCACCAAACCCAGTAATATAACTACCTACCTGTCCTATACTTCAATATGCAACTATACTCTAACATTTTACCATAGATTATGTCCATATGCGTGATGAATCAAAACCTACTCTTCTCTTTCTCTCCCTTGTTAACATATCTTTCAGACAATGATTCTCAGAACTGCTCACTTTCCTCAATTCAAATCAGTGAGGTTATGCACAGTTCATCCTTCAATGCCTGTCTTACATCACTCAACATAAGGTCTTCAAGATTCATCCATGTTATTCCTTCTGTTAGCACTTTATTCCTTCTTACAGCTGAGTAATATTCCATTGTATGTATGTACCACATTTTGTTTATCTATTCATCTGTTGATGGGCACCGGGGATTTAGGTAATTGTGAACGATGCTGCTATGAACATTGGTGTGCATATATCTGTTCGTGTTTTTGCTTTCAATTCTTCTGAGTGTACACCCAGCAGTGGAGTGGAAGGATTATACGGAAAATCTATTGTTATTTTTCTGAGGAACCGCCAAACTATCCTCCATAGTGGCTGGACAATTCCACAATCCCGCCAGCAGTGGATGAGGGTTCCTATTCCTCCACATCCTCTGCAACACTTATATTCTGCTGTTTTTTTAATAGCTGCCATTCTGATTGGTGTAAGATGGCATCTCATTGTAGTTTTGATTTGCATTTCCCTAACAGCTAGTGATGTCGAGCATTTTTTCATGTGCTTTTTAGCCATTTGTATTTCTTCCTTGGGGAAGTGTCTTTTCAGGTCACTTGCCCAGTTTTAAAATGAGTTCTTTGTCTTTTTATTTTCGAGGTGTAGGATCTCTTTATATATGCAGGATATTAGGTTCCTTTCACATATATGTTTGCCAAATATTTTCTTCTACTGAGTAGGCTGACTTTTTATTTTCTTAATTACGTCCTTTGAGTTGTAGAAGTTTTTAATTTTGAGGTGGTCCCATTTTTCTACTTTTTTCTCTTGCTGCTCAGGCTTTGGATGTGAAGTTCATGAAACCATTTCCTATTACAAGGTCCTGTAGTTACTTCCTTACATTATCTTCCAAGGTCTTTATAGTTTTGGCTCTTATATTTAGATCTTTGATCCATCTTGTATTGATTTTTGTGTAAGGTGTGAGATGGTATTCTTCTCTCATTCTTATGGTTATGGATATCCAGTTCTCCAAGCACCACTTGTTAAAGAGGCCATTCTCTCCCAACTGAGTGGGCTTGGGGACCTTGTTGAATATCTGATGACTGTATATGCAAGGATCTATATCAGAGCTCTCAATTTGGGCCCAATGGTCAGCAGGTCTATCCTTGTGCCAATACCATGCAGTTTTGATCACTGTAGCTTTGTAGTATGTTTTAAAGTCAGGTAATGTGATATCTCCAACTTCATTTTTCTTTTTCAATAAGTCTTTGACAATTCAGGGCCTCTTACCTTTCCAAATATATTTTGTAGTTAGTTTTTCCAGTTCCTTAAAAAGTGCAGTGTTGGTTTTATTGGGATTGCATTAAATCTGTAAATTATTTTGGGTAGGATAGACATCTTGATGATGTTTAGTCTTCCTATCCATGAAGAGTGAACATTCTTCCATTTATTTAAGTCTTCTTTGATTTCCTTTAACAGTGTTGTGTAATTTTCTGTATATAAGTCCTTTACATCTTTAGTTAAATTTATTCCTAGGTATTTGATTCTATTAATTACTATTGTAAATGGTATTTTTTCATGATTTCTCCCTCAGATTGCTCGTTATTGGTGTACAGAAATGCTAGTGATTTTTGACAATTGATCTTATAGCATGTGACATTACTGAACACCTTTATATGTTCCAGAAGCTTTTTTGTAGATTTCTCAGGGCTTTTTATGTATAGGATCATGTCGTCTGCAAATAATGAAATTTTTACTACTTCTTTTCCAATCTAGATGCATTTTATATCTTTTTCTTGCCTCAGTACTCAAGCAAGTACTTCTAAGACCATGTCAAACAGGACTGGTGATAGTGGGCATCCCTGTCTTGTCCCCAATCTCAGAGGGAAGGCTTTTTGGATTTCACCATTGAAGATGATGTTAGCTATGGGTTTTACATATATACCCTTTATCATATTCAGAAAGTTTCCTTCTATTCCCATATTTTGCAGTGTTTTTATCAAGAAAGGGTGCTGTATTTTGTCGACTGCTTTTTCTGCATCTATAGAGATAGATGATCATGTGATTTTTTTTCTTTCAATCTGTTTTTGTAGTGTATTACATTGATTGATTTTCTTATATTGAACCATCCTTGCATACCCAGAATGAAACCTACTGGGTCATGGTGTATAATGCTTTTGATATGTTGTTCAATGTGATTGGCAAGGATTTTGTTGAGAATTTCAGCTCTAGGTTCATTAGAGAAATTCATCTGTAACTTTCCTTTCTTGTGGCATCTTTGTTTGGCTTTGATACTAGGGTAATGTTGGCATCATAGAATGAGTTAGGCAATATTCCTCCTGCTTCTATTTTTTGGAAGAGCTTAAGCAGAATTGGTGTTGCCTCTTTCCAGAATGTTTGGTAGAATTCAGCTGTGAAGCCTTCTGGTTCTGGACTTTCCCCATTTGGAAGGCTTTCGAGGACTGATTCTATCTCTTTACTTGTATTTGGACTGTTGAGTTCATCAATATTTTCTTTCAGCAATGCAGGCTGTCTGTGAGTTTCTAGAAACTTGTCCATTTCCTCCAAATTATCATTCTTGTTGGCATATAGTTTTTCAAAGTATCCTCTTATGATACTCCTCATTCCTGTGGGGTCAGTAGTGATATCCCCCTGCTCATTCCCTATTTTGTGTATTTGCATCTGTTCTGTCTTTTTCCTTGTTACTCTGGCTAAGGGTTTGTCAAATTTATTGATCTTCGTGAAGAACCAGCTTTTGGTTTTGTTTATTTTTTCTAGTGCTTTCCTGTTCTCCATTTCATTTAGTTCTCCTCCAATCCTTGTCATCTCCCTCTTCCTACTTCCCTTAGGTTTAGCTTGTTGCTGTTTTTGCAATTCCTCCAAGTGTACAGCTAGGTCTTCAATTCCAGCTCTTTCTTCTTTTTTAATATATGTACCTATGGCTATGAACCTCCCTCTCAGGACAGCTTTCACTGCATCCCATAGGTTTTGATACGTTGTATTATCATTTTCATTAGCTTCAAGGCAGCTACTGATTTCTTTTGAGATTTCCTCCTTGACTCACTGTTTGTCCAAGAGTGTGTTGTTTCACTTCCATATCTTTGTGTCTAACCTGTTTCTCTGGCCCTTAGTGATTTCCAAATTCATTCCATTATGGTAAGAGAATTACTTTGTATAATCTCAATCTTTCTGAATTCATTGAGAGTTGCTCTGTGGCCTAGCATGTGGTCTATCTTGGAGTATGATCCATGTGCACTCGAGAAGAATGTAAACCCTGCTGTATTTGGGTGTAGTGTTCTGTATATGTCTATTATGTCCAGGTCCTCTAATGTATCATTCAGAGCCTTTGTTTCTTTATTGATTCTCTCTGTAGATGTTCTGTCCAATGATAACAATGGTGTATTAAAGTCCCCTGCTATAATTGTGGAAGCATTTATTTCTCCACTTAGTTTACCCAGAGTTTGCCTCATGTATTTTGATGCACCCCGATTAGGTGCATAAATGTTTATGATTGTCCTCTCTTCATGAGAGATTACCCCTTTTACTAAATAAAGTGCCAATATTTGTCACTTAGAATAGTTTTGCATTTAAAGTCTATTTTGTCTGATATTAGAATAGCTACTCCTGCCCTTTTTTGGATATTATTAGCTTGTAAAATTGTTTTCCAGCCATTCACTTTCAAACTCCTTGAATCCCTGTGTTGAAGGTGGGTTTCTTGTAGACAGCATATAGATGGATCACATTTCCTTACCCATTCTGCCAATCTGTGTTTCTTGATTGGTGAATTTAATCCATTAACATTCAGTGTTATTACTCACATCAAATTTCTTACTTCAGCCATATTTTCTTTCAGCTAATGTATGCCATATGTTGTTTTGTTTCTGTTTTTGTCTTTTCAGTTGTTTTTAAACTCTCCTCCAAATCTCTCTCCCTTGTTTTTTCCTTTCAACTTGTAGAACTTCTTTCAGTATTTCTTGATGTGCAGGTTTCTTATTGACATACTCTCTTAATTTCTGTTTATCTGTGAATAATTTGAACTCTCCATCATTTTTGGATGCCAGTTTTGCTGGATAGAGAATTCGTGGCTCTAAGTTTTTTTTCTTTTTGTACTTTGACTATGTCATACCACTTCCTTCTTGCCTCCATTGTTTCAGATGAGAAATAACACTTAATCTTATTGGCTTCCCTTGTATGTGATGGTTCTCTTTTCTCTTGCTGCCTTGAGTATTTTCTCTTTGTCTTGAGCATTGGACATTTTGACAAGTATATGTCTTGCAGTTGGCCTGTAGGGATTTATGCTGTTTGGGGTGCACTGTGCTTCCTGGATCTGCACATCCATCTCCCTCAATACATTTGGGAAGTTTTCAGCCATTATTTCCTTCAACACTCCTTGTGTTCCCTTTCCCTTCTCTTCTCCTTCTGGGATTCCTATAATGCCTATGTTTGTGCATTTTGTGTTTTCAGTTAAATCTCTGAGTCCCTGCTGGGTTTTTTCTATCTTTTTGTCTATCTGTTCTACTATCTGTTTGATTTCAGATGTATTGTCTTCCACGTCACTAATTCTGTCTTCTGCCTGTTCAAATCTGCTGTTATGTGAATCCAGTGTCTTTTTGATTTCTTGGATTGCACCATTGATCACCATCCTAACTGTTACCTTTTTGTGTATGTTTACAATTTCTTCAGTATGTTCTCCCAGTGTCTTCTTTATATCCTTAATCTCTTCCTTCATTTCATTAAGTTGGTCCATGATATTTGTTTGGAAAACTTTGATTAGTCGTTTGATTTTCTGCATCTCTTCCTGATTTTTAGTTTGTTCATTGAACTGGTTCATGTCTTCCTGTTTCTCAGTGTGGTTTGTAATTTTTTGTTGCCCTCTAGTCATCATTTTATCTTGATGGGTTTATTTGGTTGATAATCTTCTCTTTCTGCTCTAGAGTTTTATTTAGCTGGTGGTTCTTTGTGTGTGTTAAGTTTTTTCTTTGACATTTTTTCTTCTCATTTTATTTCCTTGTTTATTTTTATGTTATCTTGAAGGTAAAAGATTATGGCCAGAGAAATTGAAAGATGTGAGAAGAGAAGGATAATAGTAATATTGATAAAAGTTAGAGGAGGGGCTAAATAAGACTTAGTGAAATGAATATTTAATTCATGTAGGCAGTAGAGAGTAATAGAGAAAAAAAGTGGAGTACTTACAATGGATTGGGTAGCCAAAAAGAGGAATATATATATAATGATTTAGAAGGCTAGAATGATGAGGAGGGAGAGAAAAAGTGAAGAAAGGGCTGAAAGTAAAATGTTAATATTAAATTAAAAAAGAAGAAAACAGAATAAATAGAACAGAAATTGATATTCTTAATTTGTGGGATAATGAAAAATTGTGGTGTGCAAGAACAACAACAGAAAGCAGAAGGAAGAAAGATGAACGAAGGGGAAGAGATAACTTGGGAGGCAAAAGCAATATAGACAGAGAATGGAAAATCACTGAAGAAGAAGCACAGAAAAGAAGAGGCAAGCTAGCAGCACCAAATTAAAAAGAAAAAAAAAAAGAAGGAAAAAAGAAACGGGGGAGGAAAGAGGAAAGAAATGCAAGAGACAACAAATAAACAGATTAAAACCAAACAACCACTCAAGCAAGCAGTCAAACAAAGCTAAGGAGGAATAGTGTTCCTTGTAGGGTCCTTGTGGAACCTGTCATCCTGCTTGTGTTTATCAATCAGTTTCCCTTCAGGGTTCTACCTGCAGGTTTTGAGGCAGATTTTAGATATTAAACTAAATTAAAAGGAATTCATTTTTCACTTTTTAAAGTAACTGTCTTTTTTTTTTTCTTTTTTGTCAAAATGAGGGAACAAAAAAAGTCCTCTTCTTGACAACCCCCTTCATGGAGGGGACCCTAACTAGGCTCGTGGAAACTAACCAAGCACTTCCCACTTCCTGGCCTCCCCAGGGGAGCTGAAGCTCTGATGTTTGTCAGTGCAGAATAAAACTGGCTGATTCTGGCCCCTCTGGAACCAAGTCTCAGTGTCATTGGGCTGCTGGGCAAATCAGACTTCCGCAGTAGATTTGCGTCTCCCCTCAGCCTGGCGCTGCTTCAAGTCAGCTTATCTGCTCTGCAAAGCTATGAGGGGATCCAGGCATCCAAATCCACAGAAGGGAAACTCCTCTCCACCTTCTGTCAGAACCGTCCCTCTCTTGGAGAATGCCCCTCTCACCGGGTTGGTGGGGTTTGTGGCGTATCCCTGGGCAGCTAGGTAAATCAACTTCCTCAGCAGATTTGCCCCTCCCCTCTGCCTGGTGTTGATTCAATCCAGCTATTTTGTACATCCAAGCTGCAAGGGGTTCCAGGCAGCCAAATCCACAGAAAGGATACCCCTCTCAACCCTTTGCCAGAACCCTCCCACTCTTGGAAAACACTCCCTCTCACCAGGTTGCTGGGTGGGAGTCACAGCTCAAACCAGTCTTTTTCCTTGAGGGTGGGGCTCAGTTGTCTGTATTAACCACCACAGGCAGGCTTAAAACTCACTAATCTCTTCTGATCAATCCACGCCATTGATCTGCCTGCAGATAGATGTCCAAAGCTTCTCACTCCGTGTGCCCACAGCACAGACCCCCTGGCAGGACCCTGTCCACAATTGGCCATCATAAGAGAGCAAGTCAGTGAGTGCTATCTTAAACTGATGCCATCTTGCCTCTCCTTTAATATGTTTTTAAAGCCATGCATTTCCCCTTATAAGCTCTACTTTATCTACATCCATGATTTTGGTCTGTTTCATTACATTTTCATTCATCTCAATGATTTTATTACTTTCCTTTTGATTTCTTCTATGATCAAATGATTAATCCAGGAGTATATTTTTAATTAATAGATGTCTCTTAAGTCTAGTAGTTTCAGAATGTTACCCAAGTCTTAATTCCTGTCATGGAGTAAAACATGTTCAATTCCCAACCCCTGATATGTTGGATGGAAACTTATGGCAAATAGGCTCTTTGAAGATATTAGTTTATGTGAGGTCAGAATGAGGTCAGAGTGAATCAATGTGGGCCTTAATACAACATGAGTGTATTCTTATTAAAAAAGAACATTTCAAATCAGGAATCAGAGACAGAGGGGAACAGATTGCTTTTTATTATATATTACCAGTAAGCTAACTCCAGATTTTAGAGAAAACATGATCCTGCCAATATCATGCTTTCCAAAATCCTAAGACAATAACTTTCATTTTTGTAAGTCAACCACCCTGTTGTATTTGTTATAGATACCCTGACAAAGGAAGGCAATTTTTAGCATGGGAAGTGGGGTCCTCCTATAACAAAGATCTAATGCTGTGGAAATGGCTTTGGACATGGGTAATTTGTAGAGGCCAGGAGGATTTCAGGGTGCTTAATATTAAAAGCCTTTAGAACTTGTATACATATGCATGTTAATGGTTATTCTAGGTGAGGACTTAGGATGAAATAATTAGTTTGTTATTGGTAATTGGGGAAAGGCAGTCATTGTTATACACTGGCAGGCACATTTACAGAATTGTGTTCTGTTATCTGATGAGAGGCAGAATTTTTAAGTGACAAACTTATATATTTAACTTAGGGAATTTCCAAGCAAACCATGAAGGTGTGTCCTGGGCTGTCCTTGAGTATGGTAAAATACAAGAGTTCCTTATGGTGCTGTGACAGAAACCAAACCTGAGGAGGAGATTCGGCCTGATTTTTATGTTACTTAATATGAATTTTCTTCTTCTAGAATGTATATACATGGACTTATATGCTATATATTTTTATTTGTTTAGCTCCTTTCACTCACAGAGTTATTGTGGTTCATCCCCAAATTATTGGGTATAAAGTATTCATTAATTTGAATGTTAAGTTATTTTTCAATATATTCATTTACCTAAATTTGTTATCTCTTAACCTGTTGATTTTATTTAGGTAGTTTACAATTTCTGGTATTACAGGAAATGCTGTTACAGAGCTTGGAGATGTAGCTAAGTGAGAAAATAGTTTTTCTCACAATAACAACAAAAACAAGAGACCTGCAAGAATTGTAAATTCTCAAAATGTATTAAAAACATCAGAGAATTGAAGTCACAGGGAAAAGAAAAATCTTGATATCTGGAGACAGAGAGGTGTCAAAAAAGAAGAATAGAACCCAATCGTAAACCTACCTGGGCAGGTGTTGTTGGATTACATAGAAGATAGTAAGATTTTGCTAGAAAATTTTCATACATTTTTATGCTCTAAATATGTCAAGGTTGCTAGAATGAATTTCTCAGGGGCCAGTTCCCCACTCTCTTGTAGGATTTTCTTTCAGAATTAGGGAGCATCAACCAAAAATTGCACAATACATACAAAACAACTCCTCTTCCCAAGTGGTGCTTGTGGAGAAGGACAGCATCCATTATTGAAATGCACTGACAACCACCTCCCTAGCTCCACTACAAAACAGAGAATTAACATGCATATTGAAAACAAACAAAACCAGTATTCTATGGGCACTCCTGGGATCCAATGGAAAGTGGGAGGTAACAGAGGCCATCATGGAAAGTATTTCCAGAACCACCTCCCCTCTCCTCACTGAGAAATGAAAGCTTTAACCTGGAGATGACAGACTCTGACATAGGAAGCTGAAGACACTGGTGAAAAATCAGTGCTGCTTCATTGGAGACAACTGGGAAAATGTGCTCTAACCCAGGAAGGGGCAGAAATGCATTGATAGGCCAGAGGTTGCCTTAGGAGAAGGGACAGGGACACTTGGATGGTTTTCACAGCACTGCCCATTTGCTCATATCCCAGACTTTCCCTCGATAACTTGGATCAGAGAGTAGAACAGGCAGTGAGCCAGGGATACTTCATGGAATAGTTGTAATCTGGAAGGGTGCCTTGCTCTGGGCCTGGAAACTATAGGGGTACATGGGTCTGAAAAATCAGACAGGAACTTTCATTCCTTAAACACTAGAGGCACCAATGAGAAAGCTGGTTCTCAGGAGGAGAGGTTGGGCAAGGAGGAGGCATTTGGCCTCACACTTGGTTTCCCAGGATGTACTGGAACATGAGGCCCAAGCACACATCTCGGTAAGTCTGGCCTCCCTGTGGGGACTGTCACATACACACTGCCTTCAAAAGCCTGTGGATATGCAGGGAGGAAGAATGTGACAAGTTTTTTCAGGTGACATTTCCTGCTTCACAGAAAACTAGGATGAGGATTTTGATATTATATTTATATTTTTAAATTTTGATAATTTTAGGGAAAATAGAACATGCTTATAATTGATGTATTGGTAAATCCAAGAAATTTTTTAAAGAGGTATCAGCTAAATATAAATGGCATCAGGAGTTTTCTTTGAATTAAATAATAATAAATTGAGAGCTTGCAATTTTTATCTTATGTGCAGGAGGAAGAGTGTGACATGTTGTTTCAGATGACCTTACCTGTTTCACAGAAATCTAAGATGGGGGTTTGATACTATGTTTATATTTATAAAACACATTTGATAATTTTAGCATAAAAGATATGTTTATAATTGATCTATTGGTACATCTAAAACTTTTTAAAATTATATTAGCTAAATATAAGTGGCATAAGGAATGTTCTTTGGATTAAATAATAATAAATTGAGAGCTTGCTATTTTTATCTTATATACCTATTAATATATATTGAAAAGTTTGTGGTGTGATACAAAGATGAATTGTATGTAATAGGATCAAAATTTTGGAGGAACTTAATATAAGTGCAGAGGTCTGGCCTTCAGTGCCATGAGAGGGAGGGTACAAGGTAAGGCCCTTGGATCCTGCCCTAGAAAGGGCCAGCCTTGTATGCTTCCTCCTTTGCCCTGAGGACATAGGGCTCTATGTGATGGTGGGTGGATGCTATTTGTGAGGGGATTCTCAGAAAAGTGAGTTAATTTGAGGGAAATAACTCGACAGACATGATAAATAAAAATTTTTTTCACACATTGAAGCATATTTAGAAGACAGAAAAATTAGCAAAATTTCCATATAATTTTATATTATGTGTGTGTCTGTTTATTTAAAAATATAGGTGGTAGGAACCACAAAAAAATAAACAAAAACTTGTTCTGTGTTTGAATATTTGATACATACGTATACTGCTTAGAAAAGATGCACTAGCAGTTCTCTGGGGATTAACTGCTGTGAAGAATCAAGAGGGAACCCTAGACAAAGCCAGGAAATTCCTCCCCAACCCTTCTCTGCTCCTGACCCTGGATTTGACCCTTGTCCAACCCTGGTGGTTGTGAGTGTCCCTGCAGCTCAAGCCCCTCCTGTGCCCTGCAGGGGAGGTTTGTGTCTGGGCCCTAGATGACTTCCCTTCACTGTGTGTCTTACACAGTAATACACAGCTCTGTCCTCAAAACTCAAGCTGCTCTGTGTTAAATAAACTTCTTTCTTGGAGGTGGCCTTGGTGATGTCAAGTTGGGACTGAAAAGCTGGGTACATGATTTCTAATTATCTCACCAACCCACTTCCTGGAATGTGGTGTATCCAGCTCACATCATTGCTGGTTAAAGATAATCCAGAGAAAGTGCAGGTGAGGGACAGGGTCTGTGAGGGCTTCACCAAGTCAGGTCCTGACTCCTTCAGCTGCACATGGGACAGGACACCTGAGGACAAGGAGAACAACAGAGAGTCCTGTGCTCAGATGAACCATCCCCATTAGTTTTTTATCTGAATCCCTGAGAAACTCACATCTGGGAGCTGCCACCAGAAAGACAAAACAAAATGACTTCATGTTCTTGTAGATGAACAGACTGAGGAGGTACCTGAAATTAAGGAAATGTTTGTTACAGTTTCATCTGTCTACCTAGGTGGTGATTTGCATTTGGTAGGAAACTGTGTGTAAAATGAAAGGGGATGAGGTATGTTCATTGTGTCAGGGGCACCCTAAGAGGAGGATGCTGGCTGTGACCTTGGAGAATACAGTCCTCTCCCTGGGGTATCCCCTCACCAAGAATAGGTTCCCCTACTTACAGGCAGGGTATGTGTTGAATGAGCAGATATGGGTGCCAGATGTGGCCAAGGATAAAATATATTTTGGGGAATATGTTCATTGTGCCACTACACCCAGGGATTATATATGTGTATGTGTGTTTGTTGCACATATATGGACTACATGTATGAAATATATAATATGTATATATTCCCTGACAGTAATGGTTTTAATGGATTCTGGTTGTTTTTCAAAGTATTACTGGAGTAAAGGGTGTTTGGCCCTACCTTTTCTGCTTTGGTGATTTCATTCCTCAAGAGTAATTTCATGTGTGTAATTTTAGAAGTTGTCAGTGTTGTCAGATATTTTCATTGCTGCTATTAGTGGTGTTATCCCCAAGGGTGCCAGAAAGGACATGAGAGTGCTGTCAATTCTGTACAACATGATTGCCTGAGGAACAAGTGCCCTGGTGCTGCCCCTGATATGCCATAGCTTTGCAACTGGGACATGTTAACACCATTCAACCTCAGTGTCCTCACCTGAATAGTGACCCATCCCTCACCTCTGAATATCTCTTTTAACTTATACAATCATTAACAGAACTTGAATGCCGCCTATTGCAACCTAGAAATTCAATAATATTAGTAGAAGATTAAATAAAAAATATGGTAATATAGTCACCTCTAGCTTGGTCCCAAGGGTGTGAGACAGCAATGGAGGTGAAAAGTACTTGACCTTCACCAATGATAATGACAGAATTGGGGGATTAAGAATACCATATGGTATGTTCTAAGGTTAAGACATAGTGCATGAGGTATTCAAATCGTCCATGCAAGGAGGTGCTCTGGAGAGACTCACAGGTAGGAAAATAAAATCCAGAGATTGAATAAATGTTGTCACTGTGAGGACAATGTGCTGAAGATCAAAGTGCACTCTTCCTTGGTGATATATTTCCACATCTCCGTTTGACAAATTCATTGTGAAGTTGGCATTTGATTATATTAATTCAAGAACCTGAAGTTCTATAAATATTGTTTGTTTCACATAAATTATAGCTTTTATTTGTCAGTGAAATTGCGCAAATAGATGTGCTTCAATGACATTCCAATGACCCTCTATTCGAAGCCAAGTAGCAGAATCAAAACCAGGCTTACCTGAGGCTTTCCACAAAGCTTAAAAAACAAGTCATGTATAAAAAAACCCAGATGCTGAAAAGAAGCTCCCTTATCCTTCCTCTGTCCCTGCCCCTGAACCTGGCTCCTGGGATCGGTGGTCCCGATCTCCCCCTGCACTTGCCCCTGGTCCTGCTTCCCAGACAATGTGGTCCTGAACCCTCATACAGTCAGCCCTGTTGATAGCTTTGAAGAGAGATATCAGCAACTATTACAATGGAATAAAAAATAATCCATGTTTTCAATAGAGTGGAAATTCTTGTTCAAAATGTTGTTTTACTCAGAGAACTTTCATTGTCAAAACGGGAATCAGTAATTTACTGACTGTTCCCTTTGGTGTTCCCTTTGGTGTTGTGTTAAAATAATTTAAGAGCTTGGCCTGGGGCAAGCGTGTGAAGATAGGGAGGCGTCCCCTGAGGAGACCTGGATGGCAAAGGCGGCAGCGCGGGCGCTGAAGCTGGGTCAGGAGGCAGCGGATCAGCAGCTCCAGGGCACGCCGCGGCCACTGCGCGATTGTCCCGCGCCCCCTGAAGACGCTGTCTTTTCTGCCCCACCTTTTACATTTTACTGTTTTGAGTACCGAGAACTAATGAAAGTCGCCGGCACCGAGCTCCGGAGAGCACCAGGGCCTAGGGGACTGGGCTGACACCCGAGGTGGCGGGGGCGGCCCGGGGAGTCGCTGGCCTTGGCGCCAGGAGAAGCGCAAGAGTGGCCAGCGGCCGGGGTGCCGCCGCTCTTTCCCCGCTACTGCGAGCGGTCCTCCCACCGCGACACCTGGTCCAGCCTCGGGCTGGTTGCGCCGGGGCAGCTGGACAGCGCGGCTGGTGCTTGGGCTGCTGGTGGCCTGAGCGGCGGACAGATGTCAGTTGGTACCGAGACACCTGCGCGGGCGGCGGGCTCTGCCATGACAGCCACCAATTCCCCAGGGCAGAGGCAGGAAACAGCTCGGCGCTCAGGACAGATCCCTGCATGTCACTGAGTCCACCATGCTTTGCAGAAGGAGAGAGATTCCGTCTGGAAATTTTTCAAACAATACACAAGCAAATGGATGATGACAAAAATGGTGAAATTGAAGAAAATGGAAGTGATGAATTTATCAGAGAAGATATAAAATATAAAGATGCTGCTAATAAACACAGCCAGCTGCACAGAGAAGATGAGCATATGAATGTTGAGGTTTATGGAAATGAAAGAAAACATCAGAAGACTAAAGAGATACTTCACGTTTGGAGCACAGTAACAGAACCTTCTGCAGAAGTTCATAATTGGACTCTTGAGGACACCCTTCAGTGGTTAAGATTCGTTGAACTTCCTTAATATGAGAAGACTTTTAGAGATGATAATGTCAAAGGAACAACGCTTCCCAGGATAGCAGTGAATGAGCCTTCCTTTAGGATCTCTTAGTTGAAAATCAGCGACTGGAATCACAGACAAAACCTTCAGCTCAAGTCAGGAGATGTGGTATTGTTTGGACCTCTAACACGCCTCCCTCACAACTGGATGAAGGATTTTACCGTCAGGGTTTCTATAGTAATTGTTGTTGGAGGGTGCTGGTTTGCTTATACATGGAAGAAGATATCAAAAGAAAATGTTGCAAAAATGATGAAAGTCTTAGAGTGTCTCCAAACAGCAAAGCAAAGTTGAATAGACTTGCAAGAGAGGCCTGGAAAGGCACAGAAAGAAAACAGAAATGTTGCTGTTGAAAAGCAAAATCTAGAGAGCAAAATGATGGATGAAATCAATTACAAGGAGGAAGGTTGGTGGTTGACAACTGAGGGAGGGAGTGGAATGTGATTTGAGTAGAAGTCAAATATGCAGAGTAGGAACTGGAGCAGGTTCCTAAAGCTCTGAAAAAAGTTGAGAAAGAATTTGAACTCAGAAGCAGCTGGCTTTCCAGATACACTTCAAAAATGGCTTCAATCAATACATGAAGTAGAAGTACAGTACTACAACATAAATTAAATGAAAGAGAAGCACTGCTTTTGGGACAATTCTGGAAGTAAAGAAAGCTCTCTCTGAATTGAAAACTTGTTTACCAAAATTATTTTTTTTTCACTGCAATAGACTGAGAAGATCTGTGGCTTTCAGATAGCCCATAACTCAGGGCTCCCCTGCCTGACCTCTTCCCTTGATTTTCATCACAGCTGGATGGTGATGCCCAGAGTCTCCATTCCATCCTATCCAATTGCAAGAAGAGTTGATGGTCTAGTTGAAGATACACACCCGGTAGTGTCACAGTTCTCCTGAACCATGGCTAACCCTGCTGGATGATTGGCCCAGAAGCAGTAACCTGTGTCACTCTCACCACAGCATTGTGCCCTCCTCTCCACAGTCTCAGCATGCTCAGATTTCTCCCCATCCTTCTCACCCACCACATGCTCTGCATCCTCACCATCCCCAGCACACACAGCAGTCATTGACTTCCCCTGATCCAAATACACTCTCAGTTTCAAGCCATCCTGCTCTTTATGGAAATGAAGAGGAGGAAGAGGCCATTTACTTCTCTGCTGAAAAGTCACAGGAAGTGCCAGACACAGCTTCAGAATGTGACTCCTGAAATTCTTCCATTGGAAGGAAACAATCACCTCCTTCAAGCCTTGAGATACATCAAACATTGTCTCTTTGAAAGCTATCAAGAGGTGAACTTTCCTTAGAGGATTCATCTAGAGGAGATTCACCCATAACTGCAGATATCTCTAGGGGTTCTTCTGATTGTGTAGTTTTAACAGAAACTAAGTGTTTGATCTTCAGTCTTGCAATCAAAGTGTACAATGGCATCCTGTAGCATGAACCAGTTTCTAATGGCATCTCAGTGCCTAAACTTAACCATGCTTCATGCTCCTCAGCTGGCAATGACTGTAAACCAGTTCAGGAGGCCCCATGTGTTGCCAGGTTAAGCAGCATCTCTCATGACCTTTGTCATAATGGAGAGAACAGCATAAGGCCATCCATAATTAAAAGCCATTTTAAGAAAAAATCTAAGTGATCTGGCTAACTTGTTGGAATTCCATTCAAGAAGCATCTTTAAAATTTATCTTGAACCCTCAACTCCCTTTTTTGTTTTAATTTTAAGAGCGTAGTTCCACAGGGGCTTTCCAGACTGGAGGCCACAATGGAAAGTCCTGAAGGCCAACTGTCTACTGACTGCATATTTAAATGACTGTATAATCAATTCATCAAGCCGGTTATTACTGAAAAATCATTAAGAGATGAGACAGTTACAGTCATTTCTGCTTGTTTATTTCTGCTTTGTTATTTGTAATGTATATAAAACATTTTGTTGAAAGTCACTATGGACATACAAGCTTTAATGGACTAGTAAGCCAGCATGGGCTTGCAAAAATTTCTTGTTTACCAGAGCATCTTCTTATCTCTCCACAGAGCTATTTACATCCTGGACTAAATTATATAAAAGAAGTAAAATTAATTGCACTACTATTTTCCAGACTGGAAAAAAATATCTCTGCACATGAATCTATATAGAATTTATAAAATGACTATGGATTGGGGACTGTTTTCACTTTTGGATTAAAATGAGTTTTAAATAGAACCTAGGATATTTAATTGACTTGATTTCTGGAAATGAAAATTCACACTTTTATTATGGGAAGCTTATTTAAATGCATTGAATATTATAGAGTTTTAAGTCCTGTTGTAAAGATCATGTTGTTTTGTTCTTCTGAGATCTTTCACTGTGATTTACTGAATTACAGGCTATGTGATAAAATATATATAACTTAAAGAAAGAAGACTCTGGATTCCTTATGCAAGTGGAAGAGTTGAAACTTGATTGAATTACTTAAACATCCACAAGCTCAAACTAAGTTGTGGGATGTAGGGAATTCAGACACTTGTTTACAGGTTTTGAGTAACTGCAAAGGACTTATGGATTGTGAAAAATTTGTAGTGTGGAAAAGGTAATAAGTCAGAGACATTCTTGCATGGGATTGTGCTGATTTCTGTTGGTAACACTCCACTAAAAACACTGTATGTTTTCTGGACAGCTATATAAACTGTCTTGTTGCTCATTTGTAGAATAAGATATAGCAATGTTTTGTAAGTAAGTTGTCAACAATTTTTTTTAAATCTTATATTGTTTGTCATATTTTATGTAGTTTAAAATGTTAAAATGTTCTACTATCAAGGTTAACAAACATAAATTTTGGTACATTTAAAAATAATTTAAGATAATATTTTCCTATCCTTTACATTATGTTAATTAGTTTCAACAAATTAATGATGAGGATGTGGATAGGAGGTGGAAGAGGAGGAAAGAAAAAACCTGCATCAATTGAGGGCTCAGGAATGATAAGATGGCTAGTTGGGCTTCCTGCACAGATGGTCTCAAACTATTTATTAGAACCATGACATGAGTGTTGAACTGAGTGACTACTAATAAGATGGAATCACTGGGAGAGTCAAGAGTGTAACACCTCCCATCTCCTAATAGCACACACTCTTCCTTCAAACAAGTGTCATTATTGAAACATTGAACAAGCTTACATTATTGAACAAGCTTACATTATTGAAATAAATTTGAAACAATAAATTTAAAATTGAAACATTGAACAAGCTTACATTATTGAACAAACTTACATTATTGAAATAAATTTGCTGTTCATGAAAGAATATTTCTTCTGTAAAAATAGTATTGAGATGCATGAAGATAGACATGGTATGTTTTAGCATATAAATATTAAAGTATAAGGAAAATTGGCATTTGGGTTTCTAAGATTTGTGAAATTGTTAAAGAATGGTAAATCTTTTGTTAAAAATTTCACACCAATTCTCAGTTCCTGGAGTATATGTAGAAGTAAATAAATAATACTTTGCATGAGAAAGTAGGAAGTAGGAGGAAAAACAATTGTGTTTATGTCTCAGATTCCTCAAAAATGTGGATTAGAAATACACCAAGATCTGTAAACAGGTAAATACTAAATATAAGTAGTTTCCATTTTAGAAGATAGAGGAAAATATAAAAGG
>JAQZBX010011436.1:0-42648 GCA_029593785.1 Cabassous unicinctus
CGTCGACTATCCGACATGTTCTGGGAACTGTCCACAGTTGCCCTCCTAAGCTGATGCCATCTTGTCAACAACCTCAACACTGAGTTCTTGACACACTGGTTTGTCTTCTGCTATTATGACCAGGCCATGCTCTCAAGAGCCTCCCAACCCTCTGCTTGAGTACCTATCATTCCTCCCCAGGATGGGATTCCAGCTCCTTCCCACTCATTGTGTGGGTCTCAACCCACTGATGCAACACATTATGACAAAATAATCACTCGCACACTCCCCATAAGCCAGCCCCAGGTATGCCCTGTGCCAAATGTTCCCCCATTCAATACCCTAAACAAGTAACCCTTCCTTGTCATATTCCCATAAAAGTGTTCCCAAATTTGTACTTTCAACAAAGTACCTGCCAATTCCCAGTGTTCACTTGCTCCCTTCCCCAAGCCTCCCCCCAGTTCTAAGGACAGTCCAACTCACCCTCCCCACTCTATATACCTGTCAAACCTGTATCAACCAACCCAATAGTATCTCTACCTTCCTGTCATATGCCTTGAATGCCCAACTACACACTTCCACCTTATCATAGATTCTGCCTGAATGGACATTGGCTCATAACCTTTTTCTCCTTTTATATTTCCTTTAAACCCATCTTCCAGACAATAGCTCTCTGAGTCTGCTCAATTTGCTTAATTAATATCAGTGAGGCCATGTAATATTTGTCCTTTGATGACTATCTTACTTGAGTCAACATAAGGTCCTCAAGATTCATCCATGTTATCCAGGGTGTTAGCACTATATTCCTTCTTACAGCTGAGTAATATTCCATTGTATGTATGTACCATATGTTGTTTATCCATTCATATGTTGATGGACATTTAGGTTGATTCCAACTTTTGGCAATAGTGAATAATGCTGCTATGAATATTGGTGTGCATATATCTTTTCATTTCCTTGCTTTCAATTCTTCTGGGTATATACTAAGCAGTGGTATTGCTGGATCATTTGGCAGTTCTAGAGTTAGTTTTTTGAAGAACCGCCAACACTCATCCACAGTGGCTGGACAATTTTACATTTCCACCAGTAGTGGATGAGCATAACATTCCTCCAGATCCTCTTCAACACTAGTAGTCCTCTGTTTTTTTATTAACCTCCAGTCTAATGGGTGCAAGATGATATCTCATTGTAATTTTGATTTGCATTATCCTAATAGCTAGGGATGTTGAGCATCTTTTCTTGCACATTTTAGCCATTTGTATTTCTTCCTTGAAGAAGTGTCTTTTCAAGTCGCTTGCCCATTTTTTAAATGAGTTGTTTGTCTTTGTTTTCAAGGTGTAGGATTTCTTTATATATGCTGGGTATTAGGCTCCTATCAGATATACAGTTGCCAAATATTTTTTCTCATTGGGTTGGCTGCCTTTTTAATTTGTTGATAACCTCCTTTGAGGTGCAAAAGTTTTTAATTTTGAGGAAGTCCCATTTATCTATTTTTCCTTTTGCTGCTCATGCTTTGGGTGTAAAGTTCATGAAAGCATTTCCTATTACAAGGCCTTATAGATGTTTTCCCACATTATCTTCTAAAGTCTTTATGGTCTTAGCTCTTATACTTATATCTTTAATCCATCTTGAGTTGATTTTTCTATAAAGTGTGAGATGGTTTTCCTTTCTTATTTGTTTGGATATGGATATACAGTTCTCCAAGCACCATTTGTTGAAAAGGCCATTCTTTCTCACTTGAGTTGTCTTGGTGGCCTTGTCAAATATCAGATGACTGTATATATGAAGATCTGTATCAGAACTCTCATCATTCCAGTGCTGTATGTCTATCCTTGTGCTAATAACTTGCAGTTTTTAACACCGCAACTTTGCAGTTTGTTTTAAAGTCAGGTAGTGTGATTTGTGTGAATTCACTTTTCTTTTTCAATATGCCTTTGTCTATTCAGGGCCTCTTGTCCTTCCAAATAAATTTCATAGTAAGTTTTTCCAATTGAATAAAAAATACTGTTGATTTTTATTGAGATTAAATTAAATCTGTGGATTAGTTTGGTAAGATAGACATCTTAATAATGTTTAATCTTCCTATCCGTGAACAGGGAATATTCTGCCATTTATTTACGTCTTCTTTGATTTCCTTTAACAGTGTTGGGTCGTTTTCTGTGTATAAGTCATTTGCATCTTTAGTTAAATTTATTCCTAGGTATTTGATTCTTTTAGATATTATTGTAAATGGTATTTTTTCTTCATTTCTTCCTCAGATTGCTCATTATTGGTGTACAGAAATGCTACTGATTTTTGCTCATTGATTTAGTAACCTGTGACTTTACTGAACTCATTTATAAGTTCTAGAAGCTTTGTTGTAAATTTCTCAGGGCTTTCTATGTATAGGTTCATGTCATCTGCAAATAGGGAAATTTTTAATTCTTCCTTTCCAATTTGAGTGCCTTCTATATCTTTTTCTTTCCTCAGTGCTTTAGCAAGTACTTCTAACACAATGTTAATTAGGATCTGTGATAGTGGGCATCCTTGTCTTGTTCCCAATATTAGAGGGAAAGTTTTAAGATTTCACCATTTAATATGATGTCAGCTGTGGGTTTTCCATATATACCCTTTATCATGTTCAGAAAATTTCCTTCTATTCTTATCTTTTGCAGTGTTTTCATCAGGAAAGAGTGCTGTATTTTGACTAATGCTTTTTCTTCATCTATAGAGATGATCATGTGATATTTTTCTTTCGATCTGTTTATGTGGTGTATTACATTGATTGATTTTCTTATGTTGAATCATCCTTGCATATCCGAGATGAAACCCACTTGCTCATGGTGTATAATTCATTTGAGGTGTTCATGAATATAATTAGTAAGTATTTTGTGGGGAATTTTAGCATCTGGTTTCCTTAGATTGATTGGTTGGTAATTTTTCTTTCTTGTGGCATCTTTTTTTGGCTTTGGTATTAGGGTAATATTGGCATCATAGAATGAGTTAGGCAATGTTCCTTCTAGTTTTATTTTTGAAAGAGTTTAAGCAGGATTGGTTTTAGTTCTTTCTGCAATGTTTGGTAGAATTCACCTCTGATGATGTCTGGTCCTGGGCTCTTCTTAGTTGGGAGGTTTTTGATGACTGATTCTATCTCTTTACTTATGATTGGTCCCTCAGCGTCTGCTGGATTTTTTCAATCTGTTTTACTATCTATTTAGTTTCAGATGTACTGTCTTCCACATCCCTAATTGTTTCCTCTGCATATTCAAATCTGCTGTTATGTGCTTCCAGTGTATTTTTGATTTCTTGGATTGTGCAATTCATCACCATGATATCCATTATCTTTTTACATATGTTTACAATTTCTTCAATATGTTCTCTTAGTGTCTTTTTACTATCCCTGATCTCGTCCTTCACTGCATTAAGTTGGTCCATGATATTTGTTTGGACAGCTTTGACTAGTTGTTCAATGTTCTGCATCTTTTCCAGATTTTTAGTTTGTTCATTGGACTGGGGCATGTCTTTGTTTTTCTTAGTATGGTTTGTAAATTTTTTGGTGCTGTCTGGTCATCATTTTACCGTGATGGGTTTATTCAGTTGATTAGCTTCTCTCTCTACTCTAGGAATTTATTTAGGTTGCTGTTTATGTGTGTGTCAGTTAAGTTTTCTCTTTGACACTTTGTTCCTCTTATTCTATTTCATTGCTGTTGTCTATGTTCCCTTGAAGGAAAAAGCTTAGGGCCAGAGAAAGCAAAAGAGGTAAGAAAAAAAAAGGATAATAGTAATAATAATAGTAAAAGTTAGAAGAGGAACTGTATAAGACCATGGAAAAGTAATATATAACTCATGTAAGCAATGTAGAGTAATAGGAATAAAAAACTGGAGTACCAACAATGAAATGGGAAAACGAATGGAGAAAAATATTTAGAATAAATTCAAAGGCCAGAAGGATAAGGAGAGTGGAAAAGAGAAAAGACCAAGAAAAAAAAGTTAATAAAAGAAAGAAAACAGAATAGGCAAGAAAGAAATAAAAACCAGAAAATTTGAGGACCAAACAAAGAGATGTGGAATGTAAGAACAACAACAGAAAGCAAAAGATAGAAAAATAAGAGATAACATTTATAGACAAACTCAGTATACACAGAAACGGGGAAATCAAGGAAGAGGAAACCCAACAAACAAGAAACAAGCCACCATCACGCCCATGGCTGAATAGCCATCCCTTGTGAGGGAGATGGTGAGTGCCCTTTTAAACCGCCACCATCGTGCCACTTTTCTATAGTTTCTAGATGTCTCTAGAGCCCTCAGGATCCCCACTATTTGAAGCACTCTTTACTGTGGCAGTCAGAGAGACCCTGATGAGCCTTGCATAAGCATAACCTCTGGAATGACATCCCAAATCACTTTGAAATCTTTTAGCCATAAAAATTAATTTGTATTTACCATTTCCCCCTTTGGTCAAGGCCTTTCTCCAGTTGCATTGTTAGTTGGTGCTTGGTAATAATTCCTTGATGCCAGGGAGACTCATCCCTGCGAATCATGTTCCACAGCAGGGGGAAGGTAGTGTGTTTATATGCTGAATTTGGCTTAAAGATAGGCCACATGTGAGCAGCAAGGGAGCTTTCAGGAGGTAACTCTTAGGCAGCATATAATAATAGGCTAAGTTCCAAATTCACAAGAAAAGGTTCATAAGTACAATCATCAATATCAAGGGCCTGGCACAATGGTCTGTCTTCCTTCATTAGGCACTGCCTCTGCACCTGAGTGATTCTTGCTGTCCTATTAAACAGTTTAGCAGAAATCCCCAGGACAGGAATTCAACATTATTTTGGTTATTGTGTGGATCTCCACCCATCAAGACAATGCCCTTTGGATACTTGAACATATTCATATGCCTTAGAGGCATGCTCCAGGTGAACCCCTTCCAATGCATCCCCCATCACTGACACTCAGCAACAGTGATCTTCCCCCAACACAGCTGTGATTCTTCTGTGATCCAAAACTTCTAAAAAAATGAAGCCAACAACATAGCCAAATAAAATTAATAATTTAAAAAATAACCAATAAAACAAAAAATTAAAATATTTGAAATAATAAAAAAAAATTAGACATTGTTTCTTTCATCACTGTAAAATCCATTGTATGTACAGTGACAGTTTATTCCATATACCCCCCAGTGTCTTATTTTTTGTTTTATCTTCATAGAAACTTTAGGAGACAGAAAAGTCACATAGAGAATATAGGGTATTCCCATGTACCCAATGCCCCTCTCCTTGTCCCTTCTTCCCTCTTAATATCATTTTACATGCAGATGATGCATTTGTTACAATTGATGTACAAATATTGAAACATTTTTACTAATCATGGTCAATGATTTGCATTGTGGTTTTCACTTTGGATCACACAGTTTTATAGGTTTTGCTGCTATTTGAAGTGGCTGTATCCCTTATTGCAAGATCATGCTGAACAATTCTAATGCTCTAAAAATGCCTGTTTTCCATATATTCTATTCTTCCCTTTCTCTCCCCTTAGAACCTATGGTAACCCCTAAATTTCAGTTTTTGAAGAATAAGATTCATAGTTACTTGCAATAATATTGAGGTCTTGAGATATTGATCTGCATTATTTTATTAGGCACTGCCTATGTTCTTGAGGTATTATTGTCCCTCTAACTAAGGACACAGCAGGACTCACCAGGATGATGGACAAAGGCCATCCCAAGGAACAGAGAGTGTCTGCAACTGCAAGCAAAATAGTTTCGTCTGTCTGCCCCATGGGATCTAAACTTCCTCTCAATTAGAAGTAAGTGGGCCTCACCATCCCGGAATCCTCAAGATTGGGGAATGAACAATGGACTAAAGTAAACTTATTATTCTACTATAGACTTATTATTTTTCTAGCAATGGAAGAACTTTTATCATTGATATAAAGACAGTGGCCACCAGAGGTTCTGAGGGGTAGGGAAGGGAAGAATAATTGCGACATCGGGGCATTTTTGGAACATTGGATTTGTCCTGCATGACATTGCCTTGACAGGCACAGGCCATTGTATATTTTGTCATAAGTTACAAAATTGTGTGGGACAGAGTTTAAACTATAATGTAAATTGTACTCCATTAGTAGCAATAATTCAATATGGTTCATCAATTGTAACAAATATACCACTCTAATGAAGGATGTTGTTAATGTGGGAAAGTGTGGGAAGGGAAGGGAATGGGGCATATTAGAATCGCTTATGTTTTTATGTAACACTTATGTAATCTAAACTTTCTTTAAAAATTAAAAAAAAATACTTAAAAAAGACTTGGGAAATGCTTTCAACACTTTGATTGGAAATGTCCTTAGCTAAGTATGCAAGTTTATTGATTAAAAGGTCTGCTTTTCACAGGATTGTAGTACAAATTTTAGCACAGTTTTTGCCTCTATATACAAGGATTTTAAATCCTCCCCATTGAAGCTAACAGTTCCTTACTTCCTTCTGTGCTCTCAACAGAAGCAGCTTCAAGGTCTATATTTCTACTAGCATTCTGCTTGAGAAAATCTAGGCAATTTTATCAGCTGCTTCAAAATTCTTCAAGTCTTTACCCATCATACATTTGCAAAATCACCTCCACATATCTTTTTTGTTATATCAGCACCCAAACGTGGTATGAAAATCAGTCAGGATTTCACCAGAAAAACAGAACCTATAATAACAGGCTTATTGCGAAAAATTGTTATTTGATTATTGCTTCAGTCCTCAAGGCTTCTAATTCCTGTCTTCACTGTTTTAACATCACCTTATTTTCTATTTGTTGTCAAATGTTCCTCTTAAAAGGATAAATGTGATATGATTTAGGATCCAGCCTTATGATCCAGGCAATACTACCATCTGAAGATCACAACTTAATCACATCTACAAAGATTTTGCCATATATGGTAACATATACAGGTTCCCAGTGTTAGGGACTGATTGTTTAGTAAGGCCTCCTTCAGATTACTACAAACATAAAAAAATATATCTTCATACCTCATGAATTCTATAGCTACTAATCCAATTTATATATATATTTTAACTTCATTTCTAACCTTACCTTGTCTTGAAAACTCTGGTATTTCTTCCTTTTTCACCATCAACACAATGAACAAAACCATGACTCTTATTTTCTAAATCAAATTCACATTTTTCATTTCTTAACCAGATTACCATTAATTTGATGCATAGATAATGATCCTAATGATTATCATTTGTGATATGCTTTACATAATTCATTAAATTCTAATAAAAATAATGTGAAATATTTTTTAGCATCATTCCAAAAGCTACTGCAGTTGCTTGCATGATGAAATGTTGTTTCCAAATCACGACTTCTGAGACAGGCTACAAAAGAAAAATCTGAGCAATTTTTAAAATATGGTTTCCAAACTTTGGGGATTCTGACATATTTGACCTAAGTGTATGCCAACATTTATAATTTTAACAAGTTTCTCAGCTGATTCTCATATGCATCTTTAAAAATGTGACCATCTTTGATGATCATGAAACCTTGTCATTCCCTTTGTGTATTTGAGTTCATTCCTTGGTAGGGTTACATTAGGCTTTCCTGAAACTATCCTGCTTACTATGAATCATTCATTTGTCTTCTCTAGTTAAGCATTTGCCTAAAATATTTTATTTCCTAATAAAATATTATTAATAATTTAATCAAAATAAACCATGATGATTTTATAGACCTTTTATTAAACTACCAATTTATCCCATGGCCTTTGTTTATGAGATATGCGTTGTAGAGAGTCCTCTAAGTTTAACAAGTGAAATTTAAGATACACCAGCAATTATATACCTCACATTTCTTGTCCTTTGTTCTTTTTATCTTTGGACAACTAAGTCTTTCTAATCTTAGATAGTGATGGGTGAAGTATGTCATGCTGCTGTCCCACCACCTCTGGCTCTAGTAGCCAATTGTGCTTCAGTTTGTGTTTTAGTCTTCTACATGCACAGTGGACATGTGGCCCATCAGGGATTATCATAAATTCCTAGGAGTGCTCTATCAAAATATCACAAACTGAGAGGATTAAACCAACAGATTTATAATCTCACAGTTCTGGAGATTTGGAGTCTGAAATTTAGGTTTGGGGCAGGGGGAATGTCTCTTAAACCTGTAGGGCAGAATCTTTTCTATGACTCTGTCTTCACTGCTGGCATTGGCTTCCCGCCATTCTCTGCCACACTGATCACATGGTGTGTCCCCTCTATCTTTCCATCTGTGTTCAATTTCCTCTTCTTATAAAGTTACCAGGCATATTAGATAAGGGTTCATCCTAGTCCTTTTTGGACTCTTCTCAATGAACATCTTCAAAAATCCTATTTCCATATATGGTCACATTCAGGGAACTTGCTGTTAGGACTTGAACATACATTTTGTGGGATACAATTAAGTCCATAATATTGGGGGTAATACAAAATGTAGGGAATTACAGATTAGTTACATGTAATGTATTTGTGGGTAATAGAGGCTCAGCATTCCTGCTATAGAAGAAATAGAGGACAGTGCAAAGGTTCTTGCTACATTGGTTTTGTTATTGAGTGCATGGTGTAAATTTGTGACTTTATTTGTTTGGTAATAGTTGTTTTTATTTCATAAGAAACCTTTTTGGGAGCAATAAGACAAAACATTAAAGTACAAGTTTCACAAATAACTACTGAATTTTTCCTCAACCATTAAAATAATAAATATGAATCATGCAAAATGTTTTTAATTACTCTAATCCATGAGAGCTGATCACATGAAATCAAGAAGATATGAATCTGTTAAACAACATAAGCATCCAATTCATGTGCATGTGTTCAACACCCATACCAGGAAGCAGAGAGTGTCCCAACTGCAAGCAATACTGTTACATCCATCTGCCCCATGGGATCTAAGTACCCTCTCCATTGGAGGCAGAGTGGACATCACCATCCCAAAATCCTCAAAATTGAGGAATGAACAAACATAAGAGGGGAAAGCAACTCTAGACTAAAGTAGACTTATGATTATTCTAGCAATTGAAGAACTTCTATCAATGATAGAAAAGCAGTTGCTACCAGAGTTTCTGAGGGGAGGGAGAGGGAAGAATAAGTGCAACATGGGAGCACTTTTGGGACATGGGCATTTTACTTAATGACATAGGAAGGATGGATATAGTCATTATAAATTTTGTCAAACCTATAAAATTGTGAGGAGCAAATTGTACAGTATAATATAAACTATAGTCCTCGGTTAGTACAATGCTTCAGTATGAATTCATCAATTGTAACAAATGTATCACTCAAATGAAAGTTGTTAATATTAGAAAGTGTGGGAGGGGAAGAAGGTAGGTATATGGGAATTCCTTATATTTTTGATGTAATATTTATGTAATCTAAAACTTCCATAAAAACTATATTAAAAAGAACATGGGGCCTGAAAAATTTTATTATGTGTAGCTGTTGAAATTTCACTTAGGTGCCACTATGAATTATGAGCTTTCTTTTTGATAAAATAAGGGTTATTATAAAATAAATTCGCTCATTTTAATTCTGTTTCCTTGTACAGAAAATTGAAGTGGTATATTTTATGGTTTGCTCCATTAGTATAAAAATAATTTTGTAGACAGACAAATGATACCAGTTTTATATCAGTAACCTCATGCTTCAAATAGAAAATCTATTAATTCTATAATGAGTTACTTTTTTCTTCATGCAACTTATGATATTGCAGAAAAGTTTTGGAAATTCATTCTGGTGGAAGTGAAATATCTGATATGACAGTAAATACTATTGTAAATTCAGTAAATGTCTCAATATTAAAGATAATTCATGTAATTTTGTGATTGTCATAAAATAAATTCAAGTAAAACACAATTGTAAGTGGTGGTAAACAATTTTACTAACAAATTATGAAACCTAGGGTATGGGAAACCAGATAGTATCATAGTTCACAAAAAATATTTATTATTGTATCCAAATTGTAAATCTGTAACATTCTCTTGATTGAAAGAGAAACTGCAATGGCAAAAATTACAAATGTTATATATTAACTAGTTATTTATACATATGTTAAACTCCATACATATGTTGAGTTCTAACTAAGCTCCAGCATCTCAGAATGTGCCCTTATTTGGAACTGTGTTCATTGTAGATTAGTTTAATTAAATTAAGATGAGGTCATCCTGGAGGAGAAGGGGTCCCATTCCAATATACTCCTTGTCCTTATAAGAAGGGGGAAGTTTTACAGGCACAGCCAAAGGGGAGAAGGCAAAGTGAACATGGAGAAGGAAATTGGAGTTATGCTGCCACAGCCAGAACTAGGAGATAATCATGAAATAGATTGTTTCTAGAGAATGCAGATGGTGCATAGCCATTCCAATGCCCCGATTTATGATTTCCAGCCTTCAGAACTGTGAGGCAATAAAATTCTTTTTTTTTTCAGTTCTCCAGATACAGATATTTTTTTATAGTAAGCTTACACACTCACATATTACGTATTTGTACCCACACAAACACAAAAGCACCATCACATGCACAGAAAGAATAATTGAATAACAAATTTTATGTATGTAGTTGTCAAAAATGAAACTACAAAATTTTTCATAAAATTTTGCATCTTCAAAGAAGTACATAATGCAACCTAAGTGGTAATGAACATTGATAATGAACTTTGTATAGAAAAATCCTCTAAATTTTGTGCAAATATTCAAAATCAGTGGGATTCTTTAATGTAGTTATTCAATGATGTGCCAAAAATGCCAGCTTTTCATTTTTCAGTGAATTGCAATTAGTAAAAAGTTTGCAAAGCTTGAAAGCAAGGCAGCAATTGAAGTAATTAAAAATGAGAGTTCCAGCGATAATTTAATTTTGAATTTCCATTATAGCATTTTGACATATTAGGGCTGACAATTCGATTAGGTGTTCCTTCAATTTTGTTCAAGGACAACATTTTGGAAACTATAGGATTTGTGGGAGGAATTGTTGTCCACTTTCTAGAATCAAATCATATACTTTCTCAATGTTGATCCTGGTGTGAGATATGAAACTTTCTTTGATGCTATACTAAATACCTAAGGTAAGATGAGTAGTAGTTTTTTCTTTAATAAATTAGAGAATGGCAATTGTGAACTTAGCAGAATAACTTGACTGTTCTTAGGTAGATAAGTTTTTGTAAAGAGTTTTAGCAGAACATTAAGGTTTGGAAATTAATTCCCTTTAAGCCTTTTTTGCCCAGGGATATCTGGGAGAACCTTTGTTTGCACCAGTAGTCCAAATACACTGGTTATAAAAGGGCTGCTGTAAAAGAGGAGTGTTTGGAATGTGCAAAGGAAAACTAGGCATCAAAGAAGCACGGTCTATCCAGTTTAAAATCAGCTTTACAAATACATCTGTCTGTGTTTTTCAAAATAAAATTTATTTTTGAATTATTTCAGATTTACAGAAATCTGCAGAGGTAATACAGAGTTTCCATTTGACATACTTCCAGTTTCCCTAAATGTTAACATTTCATATAACCATGGAGCAATTATATATCTATAATAATTAAAACCCATAGTTTTTTAGAATTTGTGCATTGCTCCACTAATATACTTCTCCACCTCACAGATCCAATTCTGAACTCCATGTTGCATTTGTTTTCTATCAGTTTTGTTACTTGATAATAGGGTGTCCTTTACAGAAATAAGGCATGGCTTCTACTAATGAAATACATTTTAAATGCATAAATTTCATTTTATTGTATACATCAATATTCCATGATTTTGTCACCAAATCTGACCATTCAAGACAAATTATTTATCTAGTTCTCAAGGGTAAAACTGAATAACAAACGTGCTTACTGAAATATTCATAAGAGTAATTGCACATGATATTTCTTTACAAAAGTTATAATGCAGCAGCTTATCGAATTTTGAAAAGCAATATTTGGAAAATAATGATGGATATGATTTGTGCAATATAAACTCCACCTATATTTCAAATGATGCATTAGTTTATAAAAAGTTTCAATGTTTAAAATATTTTGTGCCCCTAGATTAAGAATTTGCTGCTGAATTACTTTATTTTTCTATAACTAAGACCCTATTTTGTGTGTTGAGAACACAGTGGAGGAACAAGAGTCCCAAACCACGTACAATTGTTTGAGTATCCTGAAGGATGTTAAAGCTGGAAGAGTTAATCAACTCTTCCACATTTGCTCATTCTGATGGTATGTCTGCAAAAGGACCCTGATGTGTTAGGTATTACCTGGGTTAGAGCATGGGGTGAGGGCATTGTGCTGAGAAAATGTACAATGGGAAGAACTTCCAGTAAGGTGGAAGATTAGGGAGGCACAGGACTCACTTCTCTCCCAGAAAAAATAGCCAGAGGACAGGCAGACAAAGTCCAGAATACTGTTCTAGGGATTAGGACATGAGGGGAAGACTGTGTAGCATCCACAAGAGAGAGGGGTGGAGAAAAGTAGACTTCATTTAGAAAATCCATGGGTAAATCTCAGTTGCTGGCACCCAATCCCCCACCATTAGAGCAGACAGTATTGGATCCTCTGATCTGTGGCTGGAGGCGATGGACTAAGGCTGTAGCATGGGTCCAATTCCCCAGGTAAAGAGAGAGGGAAGGACATAGCCTATGGCAATCTAGCTTTTACCCAGTGAGTTTGGTCTACTGTGTTGCTTGGGTTATGCATTTGCAGGCCAGATGAGGCACAGAACTGCTTTTCCTGGGAGGCAACAGGCAACTATAGATAACCTGCCTACTCAAACACCCTCCAAACTGACATGGACTGGTTGGTGATGATGCAAGGGGAAGAGGAAACTCATTTCTTTCCTTGGAAAAGGAAGGCTGTAAATGGCCAAGAGAGGATGACTGCTTCAATTTGATTTGTCCGGCTTGGCTCTGAATTATCCACCTGAGGAGAAACTCTCCAGAAAAATTTTTTGGCACCACCCCCAAGGGCAGGGTTCCATTGAACACATACCACACTAGTGTTTGAGTGGACAAGCCTGCCTAAGTGTGTCATCTGCCAGGAAAGCTCATGCAAGGAGCAAAAAAAGTAAATAAATGAGACTCTTTGGTGCCTTTACTGCCTCCCTCCCCAAGGTCCTTGGGAATTGTTCTTCACCTGATTACTGGGTCCATAGTCCAGGTTGCCAGTTCTACAGGAGCAATCCTCAAGGTCTAGAACAAGTTGAATCAAGAATTAGAGAACAGCAGTAAAACAGAGCCAACCAACTCTACATTCCTAGGTAAAAGAGAGAAACTTACCATCAGAATAAACTCACCATCATAATCAGATGCCTAGGCATCAGCAAAATACTAGAAACCCTACTAAGAAAACGGAAGTTATGGCTCATGCAAAGGAATAAATCAAAGCTCAAGACAAGACGCAGAATTTGAAATAAGTAATCAACAATATTCATACAAGTCTTTTTCTAAATCAAATCAAGGAGTTGAAGTACAATATGGCTAAAGAGTTAAAAGACATTAAGAAGAAAATGAGGAAGCACAAAGAAGAATTTGAATAAGAAAATAACAGAGGTTATGGGAATTAAAGACAAAATAGGTGAGATAAAAAGAATATTAGAGGCATAGAATAGCAAGTTTTAAATTTCAGAAGAATTAATCAATGATGTAAAAGACAGAATAGCTGAAAATGAAAAGAAAGAGAAACAGAGAAAAAAGAATGGAAAAAAATTGAGCAGGGGTTCATGGAGTTGAATGCTAGCACGAGACACAACGATATATGTATCATAGGAGATCCGGAAGGAAAAGAGATGGAAAAAGTGACAAAAAGTGTATTGGAGGAACTAATAACTGATAATTTCCAAACTTTCATGCAACACCTGGATACATATGCCCAAGAAGTGCAGTAGAATATATCCAAATAGACCTATTCCAAGACACATACTATTCAAAATGCTAAATAGCAAAGACAATGAGAAAAATCTGAAAGCAGAAAGATAGAAGGGAACCATCATATAAAAGTGGCACGCAGAAAGACAATGCAACTATACCACCAGAAACCATGGAGGTGAGAAGATAGTGGTATGATGTATTTAAGATACTGAAAGCAAAAAACTGCCAGCCAAGATTTCTTTATCTGATAAAATTGTCCTTCATATGTGAATGTGAGTTCAAAATATTCACAAATAAACAGAAACTAAGAGAGTTTGTAAACAAGGATCCAGCTCTGCAGGGAACACTAATCCCTGGGAGTCATGTCCCATGGTGGGGGAAGGTAGTGTGTTTTTTTGCTGAGTTTGGCTTAAAGAGAGGTTACATTTGAGTAATATGGAGGTTTCCAGGAAGTAATTCTTAGTCAATAGAAATTATATGGCTAAGTTTCAAATTTACAAAATAAGGTTCATAGGGACGAGCATTAATATTGAGAGCTTGATGTATTGGTCTGTTTTCTTTTAATAGGCACTGCCTCTGTACTCTAGAGATTCTTGGCATTCTATTAGAGAATATTGCAGGACTCCCCAAGATGGTAATTTAAAATTTTGTTGAGTTTTGTTGTGGGTTTTCACCCACTGATATAATACCCTATGACCACATGATCACTTTCATATTCCATAGAGGCGTCCCCCCTGGTGCACCCTTCTCCATACATCTCCCACCCTGCCATAGATGACAAAAAGAACATTTTGGCATAGGTGCCAAAAGAACATTCCCAAAATTGTATTCTCAACTTCACTCTTCAACTTACCTAGAGTTCACCACTTTGTAGTGTGCTCTCCCCATGAATAACTCAATCCACCCCCTCCAACCCTGCTCACACTCGCACTCCAGAATCATCAACCACACTCACATTGCTGCACCCCCATCACATATGTCCAAAGCCAAGCCACCCCCATCCACCTAATTATAGATACTTCCCAGATTAAGCATTGACTCACCACTCTTTACTACTCCCTTTGTATCTCCTGGTAAACTAGCTTTACAGAAATAGAAAGTCAATTATTTCATTTATTTAGACGTGAAAGGGGGCCCACATAGTAGAAAACATCCTAAAAAAGAAGAGCAAAATCTGAGAATTCACAATTCCTGACCTTGAAATATATTACAAAGCCATAGCGGTCAAAAGTGCATGGTATTGGCATAAAGATAGACACATTGAACAATGGAATTGAATTGAGAGTTCAGAAATGGACACTCACCTGTATGGTCAACTGATTTTTAACAAGCCTATCAATTCAATTTTACTGAGCAGAGCAACCTATTCAACAAATGGTGCTGGGAGAACTAGTTATCCATAACCAAAGAATGAAATAGGACCCCTATTTAATTCCCCATAAAAGAATCAAATAAAACTGGATCAAAGACCTAAACATAAAAGCCAGGACTAAAAAACACCTAGAAGATAATGTTAGGAAATATCTTCAAGAACTTGTGGTAAGTCTGGATCTCTTGAACCTTAAACCCAAAGCCCAAACAATGAAGGAAAAATAAATAAATAGGACCTCCTTATATTAAACACTTCCCCACCTCAAAGGACTTTGTCAAGAGGGTGAAAAGGCAAATTATTCAAATGGAGAAAATATAGGGAAATTGCAGGTTTGACAAGGATTTAATATCCATGATATATAAAGAGATCCTACATATCAACAATAAAAGCCAAATGACCCAATTGAAAATGGGCAAAAGACTTGAATTAGACATTTTTACAAAGAAGAAATACAAAATGTAAAAAGAACAAGAAAAAATGTTCAACATCACTAGTTATCAGTGAAATGTAATTCAAAGTTACACTGTGATATAATTTCACAACTTTTAGAATGGGCCACTATTTAAAAAATAACAGAACTACAAGCATTGGAGAGGATGTGAAGAGAGACACATGCTGACTTACTATTTGTGGGAATTTAGAATGGTACAGCTGCTGTGGAAGACTGGAGATTCCTACGAAATTTAAATATTAATCTGCCATGGAACCTGGCAATATCACCACTAGATATATAATCAAGAGAACCGAGAGCAGGCATACGAACAGACATCTGCATACTGATGTTCATAGTGACATTATTCAAAATTGCCAAAAGATGAAAAAAACCTGCTGTCCATCCACTGATAAGTGGAAATCCAGTTTGTGGTAAATGCATTTTGGGATATTATTCAGCTGTAAGATGAAATTGAGTCATGAAGCATATGACAACATTGATGAAACTTAATACCATTATATTGAGCAAAGCAAGCCAGTCCCAAAAGGACAAATATTGTATCGTTTTACTAATATGTACCAAATACAATGAGTAATCTCATGGAGTTAAAGGCAAGAAGAGAGAATGATGTTAGAGAATGGAGAGCTGAGGATTTCATTTCTACAGTAGTGGTAGAAAAGTTGTTCATAATTGTTTTTAAATGAGTAGAAATTGTGAAAGTATACCATAGTGTTTCTAATTAGCAGCACAAATATATGGAATATTAGTGGTTGAAAGGGAAAGTCTAAGGTCATGTATTTCACTAGAAGGAAAGCTAAAAATGAGATATGTGATTGTATAGCATAGTGAATCTTTTGTGCAAGATGAATATGATTAATAGTACATATATTAGAATGTTTTCCTATGAAACAGAACAAACAACCCTTGCTCACATACATAATTCAGCACTGTTAACTACATTCACAACACTGTGCTACCATCACCATCATTCATTTCCAATCCTTTACAATCAACTTAAGTAGATATTCTATATAAATTGAGTGTCAGCTCTCCATTTTCTATGCCACTCTATCCCTTGGTAACCTATATTCTAGATTCTAACTCTATGAATTTGTTTTCTAGAGTTAGTTCTTCTCAGTGAGATCATACAATATTTGTCCTTTGTGCCTGACTTATGTCACTCAGCACAATGTCCTCATATTCATCCATTTGTTGCATACATCAGGACTGAATAATGGTCTATCATAGGTAGAGGCCAAATTTTGCTTTTCTATTCATTGGATGATGGACACTTGAACTGTTTTCATCTTCTGGCAATTACGAATAATGCCACTAAAATATCGGTATGCAAATGTCTGTTGGTGTTAATGTTTTCAGTTCCTCTGGATATATTCCTAGTAGAAGGATTGGCAGATAATATGGCCTTTCTATATTTAGCTTCCTGAGGAATTGCCAAACTGTCTTCCACAGAGTCTGCACCATTCTACATTCCCAGCTTGAAGGAGTGTTCCTATTTCTCCACATCCTTTCCAGCACTAGTTTTATGTTTTTAAAATAGTAAAAACATTCTATGATGTGTGAGATATTATCTCATTGTATTTTGATCTGCTTTCCCTTAATAGCTAGTGATACTGAACAATTTTTTCATGTGCTTTTTCACCATGTTTATTTCCTCCTTGGAGAAATGTCTATTTAACACTGCCCATTTTTTATTGGATTACTTGCTCTTGCATTGTTTAATTTTATGTTCTGTTTATATAGCATGGGAATCAAATCCTTATTGGATATATTTATATTATTTAGTAATAATCTTAATTTTTATATTTTTCTCCAAGTCTCTCACCATTGTTTTTTTCCTTTCAGGCTGCAGCACTCTCGTTAGTATATCACATAGTTCTGGTGTTTTGATAACATATTCTATCAGTTTTTGTTTGTCTGTGAAGACATTGAACTCCCCTTCATTTCTGAAGGACGGTTTTGCCAGATACTGGCCGTTTTTCTCTTTCAGCACCGTAAATACATCATACCACTTTCTTCTCTCATCCATGGTTTCTTAAGAGAGGTTGGCAATTAATTTTATTGAGCTTCTCTTGTATGTGACATTTTTCTTTTCTTTTGCTGCTTTCAGAATCTTCTCTTTATCTCTGATACTTGTCATTCTTAATATTAGGTGTCTCGAGATAGGTTTATTCAGATTTATCCTATTTGGGGTGCATTGTCCCTCTTGGATATTGATAGTTATGTCTTTCATAAGGAGAGAAAAGTTTTCAATCATTTCCCCAAATATTCTTTCTGTCCCTTTTCCATTTTCCTCTCCTTCTGGGACACTGATAATGCATATATATTTTTGGTTTCATGTTGTCATTCAGATCCCTGAGATTCTTTCCAATTTTTTCCATTCTCTTCTCTTTCTGCTCTCCTGTCTTTTCTAGTTAAGATATTCTGTCTTCAAAGTTACTATTTCTGTCTTTTAGTAATTCTAATATGCCCTTTTGTGCCTCTAATGTATTTTTAATCTTATCCATCTTGTCTTTCATTCCCATAAGGTTTGTTATTTTTCTCTGCAGACTTTCAAATTGTTCTTCATATTCTTTATAGAATTATATATCTAATTATTCATATTTTCTTTCAATTGTTTACATTGATTCAGGAGAGTTGTATGATTATCATTGATTAATAATCTTAAATCCTGTATCTTTTCAGGGTATTTGGCTTGTTCCTTTGGTTGGGTCATCTCTTCCTGTTTCTTTGTATGGCTTATAAATTTTTGCTGATTTCTAAGCATCTGAACATGTTGGTAAATTTACTGTGATGGCAAATTTCTCTCTCACCTAGTGTTATTATTTCTTTAGAACTCTTCTTTGATATTTGATTTAACTTACTGTATGTCTTTAAAATTTCCCACCTTAAATTATCAAAATTTTGCTAGGACTCACTAATGTCATGAAGATTTCCTCCCAGAAGTTAGAGAACGGAGAGACCCAAGTGCAGTTTTTGTCCTTGTAATTTCAAGACTGGGCAGAAGATTGTGCATATTGGGACACCTTTCCATGAAGTTTTATCACTCACAGTTTTCCCTTGATTTTTTTCTGGCAGGAACCAAGATTCAGAGCAGGTTCTGCTGGCTAAATTCACTGAATAAAAGCCCCTTGACTCACCCTCTATTTTCCCTTTTAAAATCTGACAGGGAGAAGACATTTGCTCTCCTCTAAATCATCTCCAATGAGCCAGGGTTTTTACTCCAGCTTAATATCTTGGGGGTGGGAGAGGGGGAGGGAAGTCCTTCCCAGCAGCTGGGAGTTTTGTTAACTCAGCTTGTTGTTTCAGGTTCTTTATCTCTCTGTCCCTCACCCTTCTTGGTTTCTGAAGCACCATATTGGTCTGCTGACTCCCATGGGAGACCACTTGGGCAGGTTTTGGCTCTTTGTCCATTGTTTACGTGATAGAGCTGAAACTTGTCTGCCTAATCCGATACCATCTTCTCACAATCCCTCTTCTTTCTTACATTTTAGTGTAAGCTTCAAGGCCTATAAATTTCCCTCTCAGCATTGGTTTTGCTTCATCCCATATATACTGAAATGTTGTGTTCTCATTGTCATTGTCTCAAAATATATTTTGATTTCTCTTGCAATTTCTTTTTTGACTGACTGATTCTTTAATAGTATGTTGTTTAATATCAGTCTCTTTGTGAATTTTCCAATTTTCAGCCTGGTGTTGATTTCCAGCTTTATCCCATTATGATCAGAGGAAGTGCTTTGCATAATTCAAACTTTTTAAAATTTATTGAGATCTGCTTAATAACCCAACATATGATCTATCCTAGAGAAATATCCATGAGCACTTGAGAAGAAAATGTACCCTGCTGCTTTGAGGTGCATTGTTCTGTATATATATTTTAGGTTTAGTTCTTTTATCATATTATTCAAGCTCTGTTTCTTTATTGGTCCTCTGCCAAGATGTTCTAGCCAATGATGATAGTGTTGTACTGAAGTCTCCATCTATTATTAAGGGACATTTATTTCTCCCTTCAGTTTTGTCAGTGTTTGCCTCATGTAGTTTGGGGTCTCCTGGTTAGGTGCATAAACATTTATGATTATTTCTTTCTGATAAATTGCCCATTTTATTAGTCTATTTCATTTAATAAGAGTATGCTTTCTCGAGCTTTTTGTTTGTTTGTTTGTTTACTGCATGCATGGAATATCTTTTTCCAGCCTTTCATTTTCAATCTATTTGTATCCTTGGGCCTAAGGTGTGTCTTTTGTAGATAGCACATAGATGGTTTATATTGTCTTATCCATTCCTTTAGTCTTTGTCCTTTGATTGGGGAGTTTAATCCATTAACATTTAATGTCATTACTGTATAGGCAGTTCTTATTTCACCCATTATTTTAAAATTCATTATTAAAGAAGTTTTAGATACAGAAAATTTACATCAAAATATAGGGTGTGTACAACACAGTTTTTTTATCCATTCTTTGATTGATGGACACTTGGGTTGTTTCCACTTTTGGGAATTGTGAATAATGCCACTATGAACATTGGTTTGCAGATATCTGTTGGTGTCATTGCTCTCAGTTCTTCTGGGTATACCCAGTAGCGGTATTGCTAGGTCATGTAGCAAATCTATACTCAACTTCTGTAAGAACTTCCATAAAGTCTTCCACAATGGCTTTACCATTCACATTCACACCAACAGTGAATAAGTTTTCCTATCTTGCCACATCCTCTCCAACACTTGTAGTTTTCTGCCTTTTTCATTTTTTTTTAATTTTTAAAGACATTATGTTGAGTGAAGCAAGTCAGACACAAAAGGACAAATACTGTATAATTGTACCACTATGAACTAAATATATTCTGTAATCCCATGCAGATAATAACTTGAATATTGTCACCAGAAAATAGAATGACATTAGACAATGGAAAGCTGAGGGTTGTGCAGAATTGATGAAAAGGATGTGTGTTAATCTTTGGAAATGAATAAGGAAGATGAAAGCACAACATAATTTGCATAACTAGCAGTACTAATATTTGAGTATGAGAGTGGTTTAAGTGGCAAGTTGAAGATCATGAATATTAGTAAAATGAAAGATAAGAAATATAGCATGGTGCTGTATAGCATAGTAAAACCACATGTGTAATATTAGTATGGGTAAAGTTGCATATATAAGACCACTTTTCTGTGAAATGGAAATAATGTGTGCTAATATTACAAGATGCTAATATCAGACAAAAAATTTATGTTGTCAAAGAAACCAGATATAAAGTAGTTTATATTGTCTGATCTCATTTATATAAAATGTAAATATAAATCAATTTGTAAATATGAAATTAGATTAGTGGTTTTGTATGGCTGGGGAAGGATAGAGGGCTTGAGAAGTGGTGTTTTTTCTTTTTGGAGTAAAGAAATTGTTTTAATAATTTTTTGTGGTGATGAAAGCACAACATTGTGACTATATTAAAAGCCATTGATTATACAATTTGGACAAACCATATGGTATGTGAATATATCTCAATAAAACTGCTTAAAAATAAATAAATAAGTAAATGTGCAATAATAGCCCAGAAATGACACCTATGTTATGACAGTGGAGGCATAGGAGATTGAGAGGTGAAAATTTTCTTATTTTTTTGTTTTTTTTTTAAATTTTTATTAAAATAATAGAAATGCTCTAATAATGACTGAAGTAGTGAATGAACAACTATGTAATTATACCAAACACCACTGATTGAACAATTTGGATGGATAGCATGCTTTATTAATATGCATCAATAAAATTAGTTTAAAAAATAATTGTATAGAGCAGACTGAAAAATCATTTTATGTCAATAGACTTGTGATCTGCAAAGACATAGGTGAAAGGCATAACAATGAGCAAGAGAAGCCAGATCAAAATATTACATATGTGCTTACATTCATATAACATTAAAAATTAGCTAAAACTAGTTTATACTGTTAGAAGTCAAGATAGTGATGACTCTTGGGAGAGAGCCTAAGGGAGTACTGGAAATCTTTTTAATGTTTTATTTTTCAATCTGTGGGCTTATTTTATTGGTGCCTTTGTGAAAAGTCATTATACATATATTATTTTTTATAATTTTATTTATGTGCATTACTTCAATTACAAAGATGTGCATTTAAAAGTGTAAATAATAAACAAATTATCAGACTTTAAAAAAAAATAGGAAATTCACATATACCCTAGCCCCTTCCCGTCTCACATTATCCCCTATTAATAATATCTTTAATTAGTGTGGTATTTGGACACAATTGATGAACAAATATTAAAGCATTGCTACTAACCATGGTCTATAATTTACATTATGGTTTACATTGCACCTCATAATTTCATAGGTTTGACAAAATATAGAATGACCTGTATCCATCATTGCAATGTCATTCAGAATAATTCCAATGTTTCATAAATGCCACATGTTACATCTATTCTTCCCTCTCCCTCCCCTCAGAACCTCTGGTGGCAACCATCTTTATATTAATGTTACAAATTCTTCCATTACTAGAATAATAATGTCTTCTTTGGTCCACAGTTCCCTTCCCTCTTTACATTTCTTCATTCCTTAATCTTGAGAATTTTGGGATGGTGATGCCCCTTCTGTTTCTGATTAGATGGGGTTTAGATCCCATATTGGGGAGATGGATGCAACTGTTTTGTTTGAAATTGTAGACACTGTGTGATTATTATTTTTCTTGGATGGGCATTAAGTATCATCATCATTTTGCTATTTGTCTTGGGTGAGACCAATAAAGTGGAGAGTAAGTGTAGGCTGCAACTTTGTTGAGATTCAGGTTCAACTGGCATATGAACAGCTGGAAGATTTAAGTCTTGGGACCTATATTTAATGTGTATAGTGCTAATCATAGGTTCAAATAAATGGGGTAGAATTACCATGTGTAAGGAAATTATAAATGAGTCTAACTGTGTTATATTGGAGAGATAGGTTAACATAAAATCCAAGCTAAGGCCCACCAATCAGGTGTCAATTTCCTAGGCTTGTCTGCCCTGCCAAAATGGCCCAGATGTCTCTAGAGCCCCCAGCAGCACCACTGCTTGAAATATTGTTTATTGTGGATGTCAGTGAGATCCTTTGGAGACATGTGTCAGTGAAACCTCTGAAATGACCTCCCGACTAATTCTGAAATCTCTTAGCTATAAAATCTTTCTAATCATTTATCCCTTTTGGTCAAGGTCTGCTTGGGATGTCCTCAGCTCACTTCCCTGCCTTCCTAAAATCACTATCCAGAATTCCTTCAATGTCAGAGAACATGGTCATGTAAACCAAGAGTATATCCAGACTATCTTCAAAGCTAATTCTATTCTTTATTGATCCTCTATCGAGATTTTTTGTCCAATGGTGATAATGGTGTATAAAATTCCCCCTACTATAATTATAGAGGCATCTATTTCTGCACTTTGTTCTCCTAATGTTAGTGTCAAGTATTTTGAGGAGCCCTGATTAGGTGCATAAATGTTTATGATTGTCCTTTCTTTTGATAGTTTACCACTTTTATTAATATATAGTGTCCTTTGACTCTTACAATAGGTTTGCATTTAGACTAAATTTTGTATGATACTAGTATCACTACTCTGGCCCTTTTCTGATTTTTGTTTGCACGTAAAATTATTTTACAACCATTTACTTTCTGCCCCCCTCCATCCCTGGGTCTAAGGTGAGTTTCTTGTACACAGCATATAGATTGGTCATATTTCTTTATCCATTTGGCAAGTCTGTGTCTCTTGATTGGACTGTTTAATCCATTAATATTCAGTGTTATAGATGCCCAGGAATTACTTATATTAGTCATATTTTCTTCAGGTTATTGTATGCCATATGTTGTTTTTATTTCTCTTTTTAGCTTTTTAGTTATTCTTACACTCTCCTCCAACTCCCATTATCCTGTTTTTTTTCCTTTCAACTTGCAGAACTCCTTTTAGTATTTCTCAAAGGGCTGGTTTATAATTGACAAATTCTCTTATTTTCTGCTTACCTGTGAATATTTTGAACTCTCCTTCATTTTTGAATGCCAGCATTTCTAAATAGAAAATTCTTGGCTGGAAGTTTTTTTTCTTTTCTTTTAGCACCTTAACTAAGTCACACCACTGTCTTCTTGCATCCATGGTTTCAGATGAGAAATCAGAACTTAATCTTATCAAGCTTCCCTTGTATGTGATGGATCTCTTTTCTTTTGCTGCTTTCAGTATTCTCTCTTTGTCTTGAGCACTGGACAATTTGACAAGTATATGGCTTGGGGTAGGCTGTTAGGATTTATACTGTTTGGAGTGTGCTATGCTTCCTGGACATGTACATCCATGTCCTTCAATAGTGTTGGGGAATTTTTGGCCATTATATCCTCCAATATTCCTTCTGCCTCCTTTTCCTTCTCTTCTCCCTCTGGTATACCTATAATACTTATGTCTGTGCATTTCATATTGTTATTTGGCTTCCTAAATCCCTGCTGGATTTTTTTCTATCTTTTTATTTATCTGTTTTGCTTTCTGTCTGATTTCAGCTGGATTGTCTTACACATTGATGATTCTTCCCTTTGCCTGTTCAAATCTGCTGTTATGTGTTTCCAGTGTATATTTGATTTCTTGCATTGTGCCATTCATCATCATCAGATCCATTATCTTTTTATGTATGTTTACAATTTCTTCAGTATGTTCTCTCAGTGTCTTCTTAATATCATTTATCACTTCTTTCACTTCATTAAATTGATTCATGATATGTGTTTGGACAGCTTTGATTAGTTGTTCCTCATTCTGCATCTCCACCTGTTTTTAGTTTGTTCGTTAGAGTGCACCATGTCTTCCTGTTTCTTAGTATGCTTGTGAATTTTTGTTGGTGTCTAGGCATCTTCTTATCTTGATGGTCTTATTTGGTTGATTAGCTTCTAGTTGTACTCTAGGGTTTTATTTTGTTGTTTCTTTGTGTGTCATACAGTTAATTTTTGATACTTGGTTCCTCTTATTCTATATATTTGCAGTTGTCTGTGTTCCCCTGGGGAAAAAAAAATATTAGGACTAGAGAAAAGGAAAGAGATAAAAAGAAAAAAAATGTCCTAATAATACAAAAAAGGTAGAAGAGGAACCATACAAGAACTTGAAAACTAAGTACTATGAGTAAAAATCATAAAAATAAAAAAAAATACAAAACAGTAAGTATGAAACAGGTGGAATAACCTGTGTGCCAGCTGTGCCTGGAATCTCAGTGGAGCTGCAACTCCTACCCTACAGCTCAATGGACTCATCCAAGTAACCTGGTGAGGAGACGACGATGGGCAACAGCCATCACAGGGAATGGAGAGGGCCTGCAGCTGAAGGCAAGATAATCCCATCCACTATATCCGTGGAATATAAGCCCTCTCTCACTTGGAGGTGGAGTGGACGTCACCTTCCAAGTCCCCTCAGGATGGGGGGAGGAGCTGTGGACTGGAGTGGACTTGGTGGTGTTCTGTTGTAGACATGTTGTGATTCAAGCAATGGAAGAAATTGTAGCAGTGAGGTGGAGCCGGTGGCCACTGGACACTTTTGGGGCAGGGAGAGGAGGGGCAATTGAAATACTCGGGCTTTTTTGGGACTTTGGGGGTTGTCCTGAGTGGCGAAGCAGCGACGGATGTAGGCCATTTTCCATCAGAATATAACATGCAGAACTGGGTGGGAAAGAGTGTGGTCTGTGATGTGAACTGTGGTCTATGCTCGGTGGCAAGGCCCCAGGATGTGTATACCCATTGCGGGTGTTGTACCACATGGATGGGGAATGGTTGTGTGGGGTGTTGTTGGGGGTGTGGGCGGTAGGGAGCATGGGAATCCCTGTAGTTTCTGAGTAATATTTGGGTAATCTAGGCACCTTTAAAAAAATGTATATATATATATATATATATACATAGCAAATAACATTTATGTAAACAAATGCACATATATGCATATGTATTTATATATCATTTTACAAATAAAAATAAAATAAAATAAAACAGGTGGAATAAAAAAGGAAAAACAAAATAGAGAGAAACATTAGAATGAATTAAAAGACTGAACATATGAGTAGAAAAAAATAAAAGAAACAAAATGCAGATTAAAAATTAGAATGAATTAAAAGGATGGACAGAAGAGAAGAAAATAGAAAAAGAAAAGAAAGAGAGAGAGAGAAAAATGAAGACCAAACAAGAAGTGGTGGAATGAAAAAAAGCAACAGAAGTCAGAAGATAGTAAAATAAAGGAAAGAAGAGAAATTAAGTAGGTTGAAAAAGGTAATAAAAGAAATAAAAGAACAACTAAGAAAGGGGAAAAAAACAAAGAAGAAACAAAAGAGCAACAATGAAACAACCCAGGTAAAGCAGTCTTCTCTCTGAGGCCGCTAGGGAACATACCAGGATGCTGGTGTTCATCAATTAACCATCTTGCAGCCTGCCCTCTGCAGGTGATGTATCCAATTTAAGCGACAGGCTCCTAATCTGCTCATCTATGATTCATCCAACCGGTCTTCTGGGGTCCCTGATCGATTCAGTGGTATTGGGTCTGGAAGAGATTTCACTCTCACCATCAGCAGATTCCAGGCTGAAGATACGGGAGATTATTACTGTCAGCAGGATACCAAATCTCTTCCTACAGTGCTTCAGCCTCCAGCACAAACCTCCTCCCAGGGTTGTAGGACTGTGAATCCTGCAGCACCACCTGTTTCTTCCTTACACAGACCTGAACTTTGCTTCCTCCATCTGTCTGAGAAGTCATATCTTCTAGGGCATTTTTCCACAGAAACTTCCAGGTTTTGCATGGGTAGATAAAATCAGTGGGTCAGTAAATTTCTATCTCTTACCTTTGGGCTAAGGGTCCAGTAAGCTTTATACACTGTTGACTGATTCTTGCTTCAATGTTCCTCCTTAATACTGAAAAATTTAACATCTTATTTCCTTATTCCTTGAATCATCATCCTCCAACTCTGGAACTTCCCAAGATTAAATCCTTGATCCTTCATATTCAAAACGTCCCACATAGAGGGTCATCTCCCTTCCTTACTCTTTCCTTCCATGGACCCTGTTTTCCATTGAAGCCCCTATTTTTTAGTGTAACAGAATATGATTTGATTTGCTACTTTAATTTCTTTTTCTCTTTAGATAACTGCTTTCATTTCTAATTGCCATCAAATAATAACTGTGAATGTCTTTAATATACATACTTATGAAAAATTCTTATGTTATAGGGGATGATGTTCATTCAATGAAATATGTTGATCTTAGTTTGGATATAAAGTTTTCCACTGAGCTTCATATTCCTGTGATTGTCACCATATTTCTATAGTTCACTGATGAAATGGTAGAAACATAAAACTCACCAAAAATTCAAATAGGTTATAGGATCTGGTTTACTGCATCATATTCCCATATGTTTGAAATGACACATATACAAGTTTATGCTTTACAACATTCACAAATATCGTATGTTCCATCTTTGTAAAAAAGAACTATAATGCAAGAAGTAATATATGCATATTTGATGGTGTGAAATATGTGACAACTTTCTTTCTGAACTTTTTCACCAACTGTCAAATTTCTCTCTAATTATCCCTTGGGCACTGAAGGAATTCATCATTCTTAAGTCTGCTATAACTTTAACACTTTGGATAACTTTTAATTAACAGATTAATCTCAGTGTTAAAGTGGAAAAACTCCACACATTCAAGTATTGTTTCTGAAATAACTTCATGAATACATTGGTGGATGAAATTTAGTTTCAACAAATAGCTCATCAAACCTGAGGAGAATAAATCAAACACTCTGACACACATAACCACTCTTTACTGCTAGCAATGAGAAACATTTTAAAATCATTGAATCAATCTCATTGATTCACTCAAGAAATAATTATTGAGCGATAACTCTGTCAGTTGCCTCTTATCATTGTAGTTGAGAAAAAAAAACATGCATATGGAAAACGTAAAATATCTACTATGTCTTTTTTAAGAGATAAGAAGAAAAATAAATCAGGGTAGGGAGAGGAGATTTTGATGTAAGAATGGATAGCAATTTAAAAGAAGATAGTTTATCAGTTGGAGTATGGATAAGAAGTGAACTATAGAAATAGGGTGACAATCACAGGAATATGAAACTTGGTGGAAAATTTTATATCCAAATTAAGATCAACATATTCATTGAATGAATATTATCATAAATCCTGAGGAACTCTAACAGAATTTTCACCTAAATTTGAAATGTTTTTTTACAACTAGATTCTATTAAAAGTATATGGTTCTTTACAAGACACAAATACATAAGGATTAAATAAATGGAAAATTTGGAATATTTACAGTTCTTCACAATATCCTCAAATATATTTGTATATATTTTCTTTTAAAATATGCATAAACTGAAAACAATTTCAGTTTATTGTTTTCTGAAATAACTTCTGACTTAATGCTGTCTGTTCATTCCACAGGAATTTTATGTGGCATCGCTCTGCTTCTCTCAGAGAAATTTTGCAGCAAAGTGCTATAAGAAGCCAGAATTTGGGTTATGTGTGTTCCTAACATAGCTACTTGGAAGCTTAAGTGAAGTCTATAAGAAAAGACAAGCTAGTATCAATTCAATCTAAAATTTCATTTTAAAGGTGGGTTAGAATATATGTTAGTAGTTAAAGAGATTCCTCTTTAAAGTAAAAAAAAAAAATTATCCATTAAGCACCTATGATTTGTATGATGCACGATATATGTATGGTAGGTTGAATAATGTAACTACAGTGAGTGATGAATCATTTTATTTGATGTTAGAAAAAATAAATGAAATATTACTATCAATTTAATATCTGATATCAAGGGAAAAAAACCTGTTTGTCCTCTGTGCATGTCACAGGGTTTCATATCATCAGATAAGAGGGTCCTCCACAGAAATTTTCTGGATATACCCATCTCTTTTCCTGGCTTCTGCTTCTTGGTTGAAATGATCTATGAGGTACATGCCTAATCTCCTTTACACTTGCAAAAATTGTCATCACACATGAACTTATCTTCAGTTCATTCTTTCTTTACAGTTAGTATGTTAATTTTGGTATGTTTTGCAATATAGATAGGTAGAGAATTACCCAAATCATCATTCCCAGTTCTTTTCTGCTTACCAGTTTTTTCCTGAATTTGGCTTTCCTCTTGAGTTTTACATGCATAGCAAGAATAACCTGGGGCGTACCTCCAACACTTTGCTTGGAAATGTCCTCAGCTAAGTATGCAAGTTTATTGATCACAAGTTCTGCTTTTCACATGACTGTAAGACAAAATTCAGCAAAGTTTCTGTCTCCATATACAAGGATTGTCATCGTTCCCATTTAAGGTAACAGTTCTTCATTTCCTTCTGAGCACCTCAACAGAATCAGCTTCAATGTCTATGTTTCTACCAACATTCGGCTTGAGGAAATCTAGGCTTTTTATCAGATGCCTCAAAATTCTTCCATTCTTTACGTATCATCCAGTTCCAAAGTCAACTCTTCGTATTTTCATATTTGTTATAGCAGCATCCCATGCTTGGTACAAAAGTCAGTCAGGAGCCCACTAGAGAAATAGAACTTGGGGCATATATTAAGAGATTTATTGCAAGGAATTATTATTTGATTGTTCTGTCTGACTTGCTTCAGTCCTGAAGGCTTCTAATTCCTATCTTCACTTTCTTAGTATCACATTATTTTCTATTTGTCATCAAATGTCCCTCTTACAAAGATATATATGATGGCATTTAGGGTTTAGCTTTATGATCCAGGCAATCTTCCCATCTAAAGACCTAAACTTAATCACATCTGCAAAGATTTTGCCATATGAGGTAACATATACAGGTTCCGAGAATTAGGACCTGATTGTTTTGTTGGCTCTCCTTCAGATTACTATAAACATACAAAATATATCTTCAGACCACATGAGTACTCTAGCTACTAATTCAATTTATATTTGTTGACTCCATTTCATACCTTACCTGTCTTGAATACTCTGCCACATCTTCTTTTTTCACATAATTCTCAATGTCTGAGAATACATATAACAAATAGCAAAGCCTATATTTAAACAAATATTTTATACATTTGTAAATCAATGTATGATATATGTTATTTTCTGTTTGCAGGTGCCAGTGGGGACATCGTGATGACTCAGTCTCCAGGCTCCATGGCTGCATCTCCAGGAGAGACCGTCACCCTCAAAAGCAAGTCTAGTCAGAGTGTTGGCAGTAACTTAAATTGGTATCAGCTGAAATCAAAACTAGCTCGTAAACTGCTCATCTATTCTGCATCCAACCGGGCATCTGGGGTCCCTGATCAATTCAGTGGCAGTAGTTTTGGGACAGATTTTATTCTCAATGAGGGACAACCATGATTCATATACTAAATCAAATTCCCATTTTTTATTTCTTAGCCAAATTTTGATTATCATGTGTGATATGCTTTACAGATTTCATTACATACTAATAAAAGTAATATGGAGTACATTTTGTGTAATTCCAAGTGTTACTGCAGTTGCTTTTTTGATGCAATGTTGGTCCCAAGAACATGACTGCTGAGACAGGCTACAAAAGAAAAATCTTGGATCTTTATAGAATATAGGTTCCAAACTTTGGGAATTATGACCAATTTTACTGGAACATATTCCAAGATTCATATGTTTATCAAGTTTCCCTGCTGATTCTCATATGCATCTAATTTGGGAAAGTGTGACCGTCTTTGATGATTATGAGACCTTGTGTCATTCTGTTTCGGTGGTTGTGTTCATTCCTGGGTTGGGTTACATTAGGCTTGCCTGAAACTGTCCTGGTTTCTATGAATTGTCCATTTGTCTTCTCTAGTTAAGCATTTGTCTAGAACATTTTATTTCCTAATAAAATATTATTAATAAGTGAATTAAAATAAACCAGGATGATTTTATAGAGCTTTGTTCAAACTTCCAATTACTGCCATTATCTTTGTTTATGAGATATGTGTGGTAGAGAGTTCTCTAAGTTTAATAAGTTAAACTTGAAATACACCAGCAATTATATACCTCACTTTTCTTGGCCCTTGTCAATTTCATCTTTGCCCAACTAAGTCTTCTTGGTCTCAGATAGTGGTAGGTGAAGTATGTCATACTTTTGTTCCACTGCCTCTTGCTCTACCAGGCAATTATGCCTCAGTCTGTGTTTTGGTCTTCTACATGCATAAAGTGGCCATGTGGCCAATCAGTGAGTGTCATAAATTCCTGGGAGTGCTGTATCAAAATATCACAAACTGAGTAACTTAAGCCAATAAATTTATATTCTCACAGTTCTGGAGGCTAGGAGTCGGAAATCTAGGTTTGACAGGTCCATATTATCCCTTAAACCTATAGGTGAGAATCTTTCCCATGACTCTGTCTTTGTTTCTGACATTGGCTTCTTGGAAATCTACGTCATTCTCTATTACACTTGTCATATGGCATCTCTCCTTTGTCTGTCCATCTGTGTTCAATATTCTCTTCTCAACAGGTTATCAGGCATATTGGATAACAGCCCAGCCTAGTCTTTTTTTGACCTATCTCAACTAACATTTACCACAATCCTGTTTCCATATACGGTCACATTCAGGGAACTTGGTATTAGGATTTGAACATATCATTTGTGAGATAAAAGTAAATCTATAACATTGGGGCAATGGAAAATGTAGGGAATTACTGATTAGTTGTATGTAAAATATCTTTGTATAATAAATGCTCAGCAGTCCTGCTATAGAAGAAATAGAGGACACTACAAGGACTCTTGGTACAGTGGCTTTGTCATTGAGTACATGGTGTAAATTTGTGACTTTACTTAATTACTTGGTAATAGTTGCTCTTATTTAATAAGAAACCTTATTGTTCTTATTTAATAAGAAACTGAGATAAAAAATGAAAGGGCATGTTTCACAAACAACTACTGAAATTTTCTCAACCATAGAAAATAATAATATGAAACATGCAAAAAGTTTATTGATATTTATTATAGGCCAAGAGAGCTGAGCACATGAAATCAAGAAGACATGAATCTGTTAAACAACATAAGCATCCAATTCATGTGCAAATATTCATCCACCATCCCAGGAAGCAGAAAGTATCTGCAATTGCCAGCAATACAGTTCCATCCACCCGCCCCATGGATATAAGCCGTTTCTCAATTGGAGGCAGGGTAGACATCACCATTCCAAAATCCTCAAGATTGCTGAATCAACAAACATAAGAAGGGAAAACAACTGTGGACTAAGTAGACTTATTATTATTGTAGCAATGGAAAAACTTTTATCATTGATACAAAAGCAGTGGCTACCAGAGTTTCTGAGGGGAGGGAGAGGAAGACTAGATGCAACGTGGGGGCATTTTTGGGATATTGGAATGTCCTGCATGACATTACAATGATGGATACAGTTCATTATACAGTTTGTCAATACCTACAAAACAGTGCTGGGCAGATTGTACACCATAATGTAAACTACACTCCTTGGCTAGTACAGTGCTTCAATATGAATTCATCAATTGTAAAAAATGAACCACACCAATGAAAGTTGTTGTAAATGCATGGGAGGGGAGGGGTTGGGTGTACGGGAATACCCTATATTTTTGATGTAACACTTATGTAATCTAAAGATTCTTTAAAAACTATATAAAAAGAGTATGAGACCTGACAAATTTTACTATATGTAACTGTTGAAGATTCATTTATATGCCACTATGAACTATGAGCTTCCTTTTAGAAAAAACGAGGGTTCTTATAAAATACTTCAGCTCATTTTGATTCTATGTTTCCCTGTACATAAAATTGAAGTCATATCTTTTATGACTTGCTCCATTAGTAGAAGAATTTTGCAGACAGACAAATGACACCAGTTTTATATCAGTAACCTCATGCTTCAAATAGAAAATCATTTAATTTGTATAATGATTTACATTTTTCTTCATGCAATTTATGATATTGCTGAACAGTTTAGGAAATTCATTCTGGTGGTGGTGAAATATCTGATATTATAATGAAATTATTGTAAATTCAGTTAAATGCCTCAATATTAAAGATGATTAATTTATTTTTGTGATTATTATAAAATGTCTTCGGGTGAAACACAATTGTTAGTTGTGGTAAAATAATTTTTCCAAAAAACTATGAAACCTAGGGTGTGGCAAACTATATATTGGTTATAACTCACAAAAATGTTATAATTATATCCAAATTTCTGTGATATTCTCTTGATTGAAAGAGAAACTGCAAAGGCAAACATTACAAATGTTATATATTAAATAGATTTTATGTGTCACCCAGAATATATGTTGAGTTCTAACTAAGCTCCAGCCTCTCAGAATGTGCCTTTATTTGGAACTGGGTTCATTGTAGATTGCGTTATTTAAATTCAAGTGAGGTCACCCTGGATGAGATGGGGTCCCATTCCAATATGCTCCTTGTCCTTATAAGAAGGGGGAAATTTTACAGACACAGTCCCAGGGGAGAAGGCAAGGTGAACATGGAGAAAGAGATTGGAGTTATGCTTCCACCACCAGAACTAACATACAAACATGAAATCGATTCTAGAGAATGCAGATGATGCACAGGCCTGCAAATGCCCTGATTTATGATTTCCAGCCTTCAGAACTTTGAGGTAATAAAATTCTTTTGTATTTCAGCCACACAGTTACAGGTACATTTTTATGGTAGGCATACACACTCACATATTGTATATTTGCACACACTCAAACACACAAGCACCCTCACATGGAAACACAGAATAATTCAATAAAAAATTTTATGTATGTCGATGTCAAACAAACATGAAATAATTCAATACAAACATTTTCTTTTTGCTGTCTATTTTGAGCTGGTTTTCAAAAAATTTTGAAACTTTAAAGAAGTACATAATTCAACCTAAGTGAACATTGATAATGAATTTTGTGTAAGAAAGTCCTTGAAATTTTGTGTAAATATTATTTAAAATCAGTGGGAAATCTTTGATCCATTTATTCAATGGTGTGCCAAAAATGTCAGCTTTTCATTTTTCAGTCAATTGCAATTAGGAAAAATTTTGTGAATCTTGAATGCAAGACAGGAATTGAAGTAATTAAAAATGAGAAAACCAGCAGTCATTTAATTTTGAAATTCCTTTATAGCATTTTGCACTGACAATTAAGTTAGGTGGTCCTTCAATTTTGTTGAATGACAACACTTTGGAAACCACCAGATTTGTAAGAAGAATTGTTAACAATTTTCTAGAATCCCATCATATACTTTCTCAGTGTTTATCCTGGTGTGATATATGAAAGTTTCTTTTTTTTTGATGCTGTAGTAAATGCCAAAGCTAAGATGAGTGGTAGCATTTTCTTTAGTAAATTAGAGAAGGGTGACTGTGAGCTGAGTCATCAGAATAATTTGACTGTTCTTAAGTAGATAAGCACCTGTAAAGAGTTTTAGCAGAACCTTGAGATCTAGAATTTAATTACATTTAAGTCATTTTTGCCCAGGAATGTCTGAGAGAATCTTTGTGTACAGTGTAGTCCAAATACCCTTGGTTGATGAGGGCTGCTATAAAGGAAGAGTGTTTGGAATGAGAAAAGGAAAATTAGGTGTCAAAGAAGCATGGTCGTATCCAGTGTTCAATCAGCTTTACAAATACATCTATCTATGTGCTTTTTAAAATAAATTTTTTTAACTTTTTTTAAATTTACAAAAATCTGCAAAGGTAATACAGAGTTTTCATTTGTCACACTTGCATTTTCCTCAAATGTTAACATTTCCTTTAACCTTGGTGCATTTATACATATATAATAATTAATCCAGTACTTTATGTGAATTTAAGCATCATCTCCCCTAATATCCTTTTCTAGCTAAAGTATCCAATTCTGGACACCATGTTCCATTTGTTTTCATGAGGTTTTTTATTTGAACATAGGATTCCCCTTACAGGAAAATGCATGGATTCTGCTAATGCAATGCATTTTAAATGCCTAAGTTACATTTTATTGCATACATCAATATTCCATTAGTTTGTCACAAAATCTGATCATTTGAGGTCAATTATTAATTTTTTTCTCAAGAATAAGACTGAATAACAAAACATCCTTCCTGGAATATAAAAATAATTGCTAATGAGATTTATTTACAAAAGTTATAGTGCAACATCCTATCCTTTTTTGAAATACAATTTTGGGAAAATAATGATGGATATGACTTGTGCAATATAAACTATACCTATGTTTCAAATGATGCATTAGTTTATAAAATTTCAATGTTTTTTAAAAAATTTGTGCTCTTATATTAAGAATTTGCTGCTAAATTGCATTAACTTATTTTTCTATAAACGGTACTTGAGACCCTATTTTGTGGGTTGAGAACACAGTGAACAAGAAGGGTCCCAAACCATGTACAATTGTTGAGGATCCTGACAAATGTTAATGCTGGCAGAGTTAGCTAACCCTTCCACACTAGGTCATTCTGATGGTATGTCTGTAAAAGAACCCTGGCGTCTAGGGTGTTACCTGGGTTAGAGCATGAGGTGAGCTAGTTGTGTTGAGAAAATGTACAAAGGAAAGAACTTCCAGAAGATGGAAGATTAGGGAGGCTCAGGACTCCCTTCTCTTCCAGTAAAATAGCTAGGGGACAGGGAGAAACTGTCCAGGATACTATTCTAGTGTTTAGGACAGCAGGGGAAGTTTGTGTAGAACCCAGAAGAGAGAGGGGTGAAGAAAAGGAGACTTGGTGGAGAAGATCCATGAGTAAAGCTGCAGTTGCTAGCACTGAATCCCCCACCCTTAGAGCAGACAATATTGGATCCTCTGGACCATGGCTGGAGGCAATGGACTGAAGGGGTCACATGGGTCCAATTACCCAAGTAAAGGGAGATGGACGGACGGACATAGCCTAGGGCAATATAGACTTTAGCCAGTGTATATAGTCAATGTGTTCTGTGGGTCATGCCTTTCCAGGCCATGTTGGGCCACAGGATTGCTTTCCTTGGGGCAGTAAGGAAGCTAAAGATAACCCACCTTCTCAAACACCCTCCCGACCTGGACTGGTTGCTGGTGATACAAAGGGGAGAGGAAATTTACTTTCTTCCTATGAAAAGGAAGAGTGTGACCAGCCAAGGAAGGAGGGTAGCCTCTAGCAAGTTTGATTTGTCAGGTTTGGCTCTGAATAGCAGGCCCTGAGAGGGAATTCTCTAGTATATTGTTTCTGTACCACCCACAAGGGCAGGGTTCCAATGAACACATACCACCCTAGTGTCTGAGTGGAGAGATCTGCCAAAGTGTGCCATCTGCTGTTAGGGCAGGAAACTGCATGCAAGGGACGAAGAGTAAGAGCCGTTTTGGTGCCTTTACTGTCTCCTTCCTCAAAGCCTTTGGGAAATGTTCTTCACCTGATTACTGGGTCTACAGTCCAAGTAAGCAGTGAAACAGGAGCAGTCTCAAAGACCTAGGACACTTTGAATCAAGAATTGAATAACAGAAGTAACACAAAGACACTCAACTCTAATTCCCTAAGCAAGAGTGAGAAACTAACCATCTAATAAACTCATCATTATAATCAGATGTGTAGACATCAGCAAAATATTACAAGCCATGTAAGATAAAGGAAGATATGTCTCAGGCAAAAGAACAAATCAAAGCTCCAGATAAGACTCATGATTTGAAATACCTGATCAATGATGTTCGTACAAGTCTCCTAAATCAAATCAATAACTTAAAGGACAATAAGGCCAAAGAGATAAAAGACATTAAGAAGAAAATGGGCAAGCACAAAGAAGAATTTGAATAAGAAAATAACAGAGGTTATGGGAATTAAAGACAAAGTAGGTGAGCTAAAATGAACATTAGAGGCATACAACAGCAGATTTGAAATTGCAGAAGAAATAATCAGTGATGTAGAATTCAGAAGAGCTGAAGAATGAAAGAAAGAGGAACAGAGAGAGAACAGAATGGAAAAAATTGAGCAGGTTTCAGGGAGTTAAATGCAGGGCATACCAACATATGTGTCATGGGAGATCCGGAAGGAGAAGGGATGGGAAAAGTGGCAGAAAGTGTATTTGAGGAAATAATAGCTGAAAAGTTCCAAATTTTCATGAAAGACCTGGTTACATATATACCAGATGTGCAGAGTATTCCACTCAGGATAAATCTAAATAGACCTACTCTAAGACACATTCTATTCATAATGCCAAAGGGCAAATATAATGAGAAAATTCTGAAAGGAGAAGGAGTGTAGTGAACCATCATATACACATGACACACAGGAAGACTTAATGGAGATCTCTCATCAGAAATCATGTAGGTGAGAAGATAGTGGTATGAAATATTTAAGAATCTGAAGGAATAAAACTACCAGCCAAGAATTCTTCATCTGACAAAATTATCCTTCATATATGGAGGTGAGTTTAAAATGTTCACAAATAAACAGAAACTAAGCGAGTTTATTAATAAGAATCTGGCTCTATAGAAAACAGTAAAGTGAGTTCTGCAGACTGAAAGGACAATACATGAGAAAGTGGCTTGGAGGAGAATGTAGAAGTGAAGACTATCACTAAAAGTAAACAACAGTGTTAAAAGACAGGTAAAAATAAGATACGATATATGAAAGCAAAGGATAAAATTGTTTAAGTAAGTTATACTGTTATAATAACATATTGAATGTTAATGGATTGACCTCCCAAAAGATACAGGATAACAAAATGGATTAAAAAAGAAACCATGAGCTGTTTACATGCTGTCTATAAGAGACTCACTACATGTAGGCTGATATTGAAACTAGGAAAATGATATTTCACTCAAACAGTAATCAAAACCAAGCAGGGGTAGCCATACAAATATCAGGTAAAAGAGATTCTAAAAGTAAAAATGTTATAAGTCATGTAGTAGGCCATTATATATTAATAAATGGGACAATTCATCCAGGAAGGAGTAATAGTCGTAAATCTCTATAAACCTAACCAGGAGACTCAAAATACAAGAGGCAAACTCTGGTAGAAGAGAAAGTAGAAAGAGAACTATCTACAATAATCAATAGATAGTAAACTAGACAGAAGATCAACAAGGAATCATAGAATTTGAACAATATATAATGAGCTAGACCTGACTGACATAAAGGAACTAGCACCTCAAATCAGCAGGATATACATTCTTTTCAACTGTTCATGGATCTTTCACCAGGAAAGATGACATATTGGATCACAAAACCAGTTCCAATAAATTTAAAAATATTGAAATATACAAAGCACTTTCATGTATCAGAAATGGAATGAAGATGGAAATCAATAATAGACAGAGAATCAGAAAATTTGCAAGTTTATAAAGGCAAATCAATACATTTTTAAACAATCATTTGGTCAAAGAAGAAATTGCAAGAGAAATTAGTAAACATAAAAAGGCAAATGAAAACACAGATTATCAAAATAAATGGGATACAGTGAAGGAAATTCTGAGAGGGAAATTTAAGTCCTAAATGTATATATGAAAAAAGAAGTAAGAGCTAAAATCAAAGACTTAATTGAACCAGGAGGAACTAGAAAAAGAAGAGCAACCCAATCCCAAAACAAGTAGATAGAAAGAAATTACAAAGATTGGAGCAGAAATAAATGAAAATTGAGAATAAAAAAATGTATTGATAATATCATCAAAACCAAAAACTGGTTTTTTGAGAAGATCCATAAAATTGACTAACACTTAACTAGACTGACAAAGAAAAAAGTGAAGATGTAAATAAATAAAATCAGTAATGAAAGGAGGGAGATTTTGACTGTCCCCAAAGAAATACAATGGATCCTAAGAAGATATTATGAAAAACCATATGCCAACAAATTAGACAATATACATGAAATGGACAAATTCTGAAAATGCAGACAATCGACATTAAGTCTAAAAGAAATACAAAAACTCAACAAAACAGTCACAAGTAAAGTAACTGATTCAGTCGTGAAAAATCTCCCAACAAAGAAAAGTCCTGGATCAATGGCTTCACAGGTAAATTCTATCAAACATTTCAAGAAGAATCAATACCAATCCTGTTTAAACTCTTCCAAAATTTTGAAGAAGAGGGAACACTAGCCAGCTCATTTTTTGAAGCAACATCACTCTAATACAAAAGCCAGATAAAAATATTACAAAAAAAGAAAATTACAGACCAATCTCTCTAATGAATATAGATGAAAAAGTACTCAACAAAATACTTGCAAATCTAATCCAACAGCATATTAAAAGCATTACACACATGAGCATGTGGGTTTTATTACTGATATGACAAGGAAATCAATTAACATTATACACCACATTAACAAATCAAAGAAAAAAAAATCATGATCATCTCAATTGATGAAGAAAAGGCATATGACAAAGAACCCTTTATTGTAAAAACAAACAAACAAACACAAAAAAACAACCTTTGAAAAATAAGACTAGAAGGAAGGTTCCCCAATACAATAAAGGGCATATATGAAAAACCCACAGCCAACATCATACTCAATGGGGAAAGTTTGAAAGCATTCCCTCTAAGATTGAGTACAAGACAAGGATGTTCACTGTCACCACAATTAGTCAACATTGTGCTAGAAGTTCTAGCTAGAGAATTTAGGCAAGAAAAATAAAGTAATCCAATTTGGAAAACAGCAAGTTAAACTGTCACTGTTTGTATATCACATGATCCTTTATTTAGAAAATTTGAAATACCTATGACAAAGTTACTGGAGCTAGTAAATGAGTTGAACAAAGTGGCTTGATACAATATCAAAATGCAAAAATCAGTAATGTTTCTAGACACTAAAATGAACAATCTAAATAGGGAATCAAGAAAAATTCCATTACCAACTAAAACAAAAAGAATAAAATAACTAGGAACTAATTTAACCAAAGGTGTAAATGATCTATATTCAGAAAAGTAGATAAGAATGTTAAAAGAAATCAAAGAAAGCTTAAACAAATAGAAGGACATTCTGTGATCATGGATAACAAAACAAAACATCAGGATAGTTTCAGATTACAGAAAACTTACTTTGGAAGTGTGGGGGATTCTCATATTATCCTCAGCCTCCTCCTCCCACATTTTCCTTGTTAATAGCATCTTATATTACTGCCATGCATTTGTTACTATTGATGAACAAATATTGAAATATCCCCAGAATCTCTAGTAACCACTATCTTTATATTAAAGTTACAAGTACTTCTGTTACTACAGTAATAATACTTCTACTTTGGTCCATGGTTGCATATGTTTGTTCATTCCACAATCTTGAGGATTTGGGGATGTGATGCCTGTTCTACTTCAGATTGAGAGGCAGCTAAGATCTTATGGGGCAGATGGAAGGAACTGTTTTTCTTGCACTTGTAGATTGTTTGTTTTATTGGGATGGGGGTTTTCCACCTTCATCCTTTTGTTAGCTGTCTGGGTGAGTGTGATGAACTGGAGAGTAGGTGTTGGCCACCACTCTGCTGAGATTCAAGGTTCAACTGGCATATGAACAGACCAAAGACTGAGGTTTCTGGAACATATATTTAACTGGTATGGTGTTAATTAAAGGTCCAAATCAAAGGGGTAGAAGAATCATGTGTAGGGAAATTATAAATAAATCTAACTCTGTTACATTGGGGAAATAGGTTATCATATATTCCAAGGTAAGGTCAACCAATGGGGTCCTGGTTTCATGGGGCTGTGTGCTTGTGCATAGTGTCTAGATGTCTCTAGAGCCCCTGGGAGTATCCCTGTTTGAGACTATGCTTATTGTGGCAGTCAGTGGGATTACTTGAATTTACATAAGTGTAACCTTTGTTATGACCTCCTGACTCACTTTGAAATATTTTAGCCATAAAAAAATCATTTGTATTTAATGATTCTCCCTTTTGGACAAGGTTATTTCCATATCTATTGCTGGTTGGCGCTTGGTACTAATGCCTCAGAGCCAGGGAGGCTCATTCACGGGAGTTATGACCCATGCTAGGAAGAATGTAGAGTGTTTATTTACCGAATTTGGCCTAGTGAGAGGTGACATTTGCGGAACAAAGTGGTTTTCAGGAGGTAAATCTTAGGCAATACATATTATATGGCTAAGTTTCAACCTTATTCAATAAGAATAAGGTTCATAAGTACCAGCATTAATAGTGAGGGCTTGGTGTATTGGTCTGTTTTCCTTTAATAGGCACTGCCTCTGTACTCTATAGATTCTTGCCACTCTATTAGTGAATATTGTAGAACTCCACAAGATAGAAATTTAATATTTTTTTGTTTTTTCTTTGAATCTCCATCCACTAAAATAACCTAAGACTACATGGACAAATTCATATTACATAAAGGCATCCCATTGGTGCACCCTTCTCCACACATCCCCCCACCACACACTGCACAAGTGGCCCTGCCCTGCCATAGATGTCAAAAGAATATTTCCACAATTGTATTCTCTACTATAGTCTTCAATTTACATAAAGTTCATTAATTCATTTCTCTAGCCTCTCCGCCCCAACCACCAGATAACCCAACACAACCCACTACAATCCTGCTCAAACTCACACTCTAGCATCATTGACTACACTCACATTGCTGCACCACCATCACACCCATCCCCTGACAAAACACCCCCGTTCACCTTATCATAGATTCTTTCCAGTTTGACAATAGGCTCACCACTCTTTACTCCCTTTATATTTCCTGGTAAAATATCTTTACAGAAAGAGAAAAGGCAATTAACCTAGTATTTAGATGCTAAAGGAGACCTAAATAGCCAATAAACATTCTAAAAGAGAAGAATAAAATCTGAGGACTCATAAATCCTGACCTTGAAAAATATTGCATTACTGTGGTCAAAAGAGGATGTATTGGCATAAAGATAGACATATTGATAAAAGGAACTGAATTGAGCATTCACAAATAGACACTCACCTGTATGGTCAACTATTTTTGAAAAGCCTACCAATTCCACTTTACTGGATCAGAGCAGTCTTTTCAAAAATTTTTTCTGGGAGAAATAGATATTTATAACCAAAAGAATGAAAGAGGACTCCTATCTCACTACATATAAAAAAATAAACTCAAAATAAATCCAAGACGTAAACATAAAAGTCAACATTATAAAGCTCCTAGAAGATAATGTTGGTAAGCATCTTTAAGAATTTGTGGGAAGTCTGGATCTCTTGAACCTTCAACCCAAAGCCAAAGCAATGAAAGATAAAATATATAAAATGGGACCTCCTCAAATTAAACCTCAACTTGCACCTTAAAGGACTCTGTCAAGAGGGTGAAAAGGCAATTTACTCAATGGAGAAAATATTTGGAAATCACATATCTGACAAGGATTTAATATCCATGATATATAAAGAGATCCTACAACTCAACAATAAAAGACAAATGACCCAATTGAAAATGGGCAAAAGACTTGGATTAGATGTTTTTACAAAGAAGAAATACAAAATGGAAAAAAAAAAACTCATGAAAAATGTTCAACATCACTAGTTTTTATTGATACGCAAATCAAAACTATACTGTGAAATCATTTCACACCTTTTAAAATGGCCAATATTTAACAAAGAACAGAAGACTACAAACATTGGAGAGTATGTGGAGAGAGAGAAATGCCTACTTAAGTGTTTTTAAAATTTCTTTTAACAATGAGTTGTAGTTTTCTGAATACAAGTGCTTTACCTCATTGGTTAAGTTTATTCCTGAATATTTGGGTTTTAACTGTCATATTTTATTTGCACCACTCTTTTGACACTTTTAGTTACTTTTCTTCATATAATCTTCATTTCTAGACTCTCTTCCAGGATGCTTTATCCTGTCTTTTCTTTTCAGGCTGTAGCATAGCCTTTAGTATTTCCTGCAAAGCAGGTCTCTTGGTTACAAGCTCTCTGTTTTCTTTATTGGTGAATATTCTAAACTCGCCCTCATTTTTAAAAGACAATCTTGCTGGATCTAAGATTCTTGGCTGGAAGTTTTTCTCTTGCAGTATCTTAAATATATGACACCACTGTCTTCCTGCCTCCATGGTTTCTGGGGAGAAATCAGCACTTAATCTTATTGGCCATCTCTTAAATGTAATGCATTCTTTTTTTTTTTTTTTTTTTTTTTTT
>JAQZBX010011437.1:0-42667 GCA_029593785.1 Cabassous unicinctus
GGGGGGGGGGGGGGGGCTCTAGGGGACATTCCTATTGCTGCAAATAGGGGAAATCCTAAGGCCATTATCTGAACTCTAATGGAGAGCACCAGCCAACACAAAGCCAATCTGCAAATAGATTTGCTTGGTTTTGTTAGCTCCAAGAAAATCTGTCGTGTCACTAGCTACATACAAACTCAAGAAACAGTTCAGGGATTAATTCCCAGAGTTAACATTTCAAAACATTACAATGTACAGTGTGCAATAAGGTTACATGACACACAAGAAATGATGGCTCATCCAAAGGAATAGGATAAAAATCCAGAAAACATTATTGAAGACTAGACTGTGGACATCCTGGACAAGAAGAACTCAAAACTAGTAAAGAGATTGACTAATCAAAAACCTCCCATTAAAAAAAGTCCAGAACCAGATGGTTTCATGGGAATTTTACCAAACATTCCTTCTCAAATTATTACATTAAAAAAAAAAAAAAATGAAGAGGAAGGAACACTCCCTAATTCATTCTATAAGGTCAATATCCCTTTAATACTGAAGCCAGATAAGATACTACATGAAAAGAAAATCAGGCAAATCTTTCTTATGAATATAGATGCAAAATCCTGAACAAAATACTAGCAAACTGAAACCAACAGCACATTAAAAGAATGATACACCATAATCAAGCAGGATTTATCCTACTTAAGCAAGGGTGGTTCAACATAAGAAAATAGCTAATGTAATACACCACATTAATGTAATGAAAGAAAAAAATAACCCATGTGACTATCTCAATTGAAGCAGAAGGAGCATTTGACTAAATCTAGCACACCTTGATAAAAAACACTTAGAAAACTAGGAATAGAAGGAAAATTCCTCACCATGGTAAAGGGCATATATGAAAAATCCACAACTAATATCATACTTGATGGTGAAAGACTAAAAGCTTTCTAAGCTCAGGAACAAGACACGGATGCCTATAGTCACCACTGTTGTTCAACATTGTACTGGGAGTTCTAGCCAGAGCAATTACGCAAGAAAAGGAAATAAAAGATGTCCAAATTGGAAAGGAAGAAGTACAACCTTCCCTATTTGCAGATGACATGATCCTATATACAGAAAATTCTGAAAAATCCACAAAAACAGTCCTAGAACTAATAAATGAATTCAGCAAAGTGGTAAGGTACAAGATCACTCAAAAATCACTAGTGTTTCTATATGCTAGTAATGCACAATTGGGAGAAGAAATCAAGAGAAGTTCCAGTTCCAACAGCAACTAAAAGAATCAAATACCTAGGAATAAATCTAGCCACAGTTGTAAAGGACTTGTACACAGAAAATGAAAAAGCATTGCTAAAAGAAATCAAAGACCTAAATAAATAGGACATTCCATGTTCAAGGATCGGTAGACTAAGTGTTGTTAAGATGTCAATTCTACCCAAAGTGAATAATAGATTCAATACAATCCTATCAAAGTTCCAACATCCTTCTTTGCAGAAATGGAAAAACCAATCATCAAACTTAAAGGGAAAAGTAAGAGGCCCTGAATAGCCAAGACCATCTTGAAAAGAAACAAAGTTGTAGGACTCACAATTCCTAATCACAAAACTTATTACAAAACCACAGTAATCTAAACAGCATGGTACTGGCACAAGGACAGACATATAGACAAATGGCTACACTTATGGCCAACTGATTTTTTAAGGAGGTACCAGGGATTGAACCTGGGACCTTGTACATGGGAAGCAGGTGTTCAACCACTGAGCTACACCCACTCCCCCCAAATAATTTTTGACAAGCAGGCAAGAACCAGTCAGTTGGGGAAAAAGTCTTCTCAACAAATGGTGCTGGGAAAATTGTATCTTCATATGCAAAAGAATGAAAGCAATACCCTACCTCACACCATATATAAAAATCAACTCAAAATGGACCAAAGACCTAAATATAAGAGTCAGGACTATAAAACTCCTAGAAGAAAACCTAAGGAAACATCTTCAGGACCTTGTGTTAGGCAATGGTTTCTTAGATTTTATTCCCAAAGCACAGGCAACAACAACAACAAAATAAATGGGACCTCATCAAAAGTAAAACTTTTGTGCATTATAAAGACTTTATCATGAAAGCAAAAGACAACCTACTTAAGGGGAGAAAGTATTTGGAAACCACATATCTGATAGGGGATTAATATCAAAAATATATAAAGAAATCCTTAAATTTATCAAAAAGATGAGCAACCCAATTAAAAAATGGGCAGTAACTTGAATAGACATTTCTCCAAAGAAGATCTATAGATGGCCAAAAAGCACATAAAAAGATGCTTAATATCAATTGCTATTAAAGGGATGCAAATCAAAACCAAAATGAGATACCATTTCACACCCACTAGAATGGCTATTAAAACAACAACAAAAACAGAGTAACAAGTGTTGGAGAGGATGTGGAGACAGAAGGATACCCATTCATTGCTGGTGAGAACTTAAAACTGTATGGCCACTGTGGAAGATTACTATTTGGCAGTTCCTCAGAAAATTAAGTATGGAATTACCGTATGACCCGGCAATCCCACCTCTAGGTATATACCCAAAAGAATCTAAAGCAGGGATTCGAACAGATATTTGCCCACTGATATTCATAGTGGAAGTATTCAGTTGCCAAGGGGTGGAAGCAATACAAGTGTCCATCAACACGTTAATGGTTAAACAAAATGGTATATACATACAATGGAATATAATTCAGCTGTAAAAAGGGCTGAAGCTGTGATACATGTGACAGCATGGATGAACCTTGAAGACGTCTTGAGTGGAATAACCATGTGTAATAAAGGACAAACACTGTATGATCACACTGTTTGAGTTTCCTTGGCTGCGCAAGCAAGTACCATGAAACTGTTTGGCTTAAACAATGGGAATTTATCTGCTCATGGTTTTGAGGCCAGGAAAATGTCCAAATTAAGGCATCAAGATGATGATTTCTCCCTGAAGACTGTGTGACGTTCCAGGGCTGGCTGTTCGTGACCCTTGATTCCTCTGTCGTGTGGCGAGGCTCACGCCAGCATCTCCTGGTCTCTTCCTTCTCCTCCATGTTCGGTCTCAGCTTCTTGCTGCCTGTGGCTCACGCTCTCTCCATCTCAGTTTCGTTTTGCTTATAAAGGACTCCAATGATAGGGTTAGGACCATCCTGATTGAGGGGAAGAGCCATCTTAACTGAAGTGAGCTCATCAAAAGTCCCACTTACAATGCGCCCACACATGCAGGAATGGATTCGATAGAAAAACATGTTTTTCTGGGATAAACAGCTTCAAACCATCACTCTCACTGATATGAAATAGAATAGACTAGAATAAGCAAACTCCAAGTCAGAATCTAGAATACAGGTTACCAGGGGATGGGGTGGAGGTAGGGAATAGGGAGTTAATGCTTAAATTGTATAGAATTTCTATGTATTAAGATGGAAGAGTTGTGGTGATGGATGGTGGTGATGGATAGTATGAATGTAATTGACGACAACTGAATTTTATATCCGAATGTGTTTAACAGGGGAAACGTTAGGTGTATATAATGTATTAAATTGAAAAAAAAATCTAGAGGACAGTACAACATAGTGAACCTAAGGTAAACCACAGACTATAGTGAATGATACAATTATTAAAAATATGCTTTCATCAACTGTAACAAATGTGCCACACTAATGCAAGGCGTCAATAATAGGGCGGTATATGGGAACCCTGTATTTTATGCATGATTTCTTTCTCTAAACCCACAACTTCTCTAATATAAAAAAAAAATTAGGGCATAATGTCTGGCCCACAGCCTGTAAAACATATGTGCAGTATTCAAAATTACATTTCATTGTCCATCCGCATTAAATAGCCTTTAAATATTTAGCTGAAATGTTTGGGTTTTCATGAAGCCTGGGGGCGGAAAATGTATTATCTCTACCATTCTAACTGTTTGGTTTATACAAATTTAATCTTAGATACAGGAATTAGCCTTCACTATTCCTGGGGTCCACCCCAACTATAATTCTAAATCCTTTCAGTGGACAAATCAAACAATGCTCCAATAGTAAACCCAACAATCAAGGGAGCCTGAATGTGTCACTTGGATATCCACTAGCCACTCACAGAAAGTGATAAAGCACACGGGTGACTCTTTAAAGAGAGCTGTGGTTCTTCAAATGTCACCTGTGTTAAGGCTTTCCTTTCTGCTTTGTCTCTGCAAACTTTGCAAGTGCCTGGGGTCCAGAGAACATCAGGCCATTGGGTGGTGAGAATGGCAGGGGGAGAGCGAAAAGGCAAGGTGAACCTAGAGGGCGAGTTTGAGGTTTCATGACTTCTGGGGGAGCCTCCTGGTCAGCCGGTTGCCAATGGGATGGGGGGTGGGTTGACCGTTTGAGAGCCCACCGGCTTTGTTCCGTCACAGCCCAGAAAGCTCACACCAGCTGGGACAAGCTGAGGGAGAGCCATGAAGAGGAGATCAGGAAAGGGCGTTGGTTAGCGGCTGGGGCGGAAAGAGAACAAAGGCAGAGACAGGAATAAGACCCAGACTCTGTGGCCACGTTGCTCAGGAGAGGAGATGCTCGCCAGCGTTGGCAGCCTTCCTGCTGCTCTCGGGAGCTTGTCAGAGGTGTCACCTGTCTTCACTAAGAGGAGGTCTGGCATAGTTATATCACACTGCCTGTTGCTTTACAAGGTTAACAACTAAAAGCAAGGCCGAGGGTCATAATCAGGGCGGTAGAGCAAGAGGATCCATACAGTATAGAGAATCTCTTTTCTTTTGGCTTTGTGACACTAACTTTCCCAGTTCTTTTTCTGTTTCTGAATACTTTTCCAAAAAGCATTCACAAATTCTTTTCCTTCTAAAAAGAATTTTTAGTTATTCTAAAAATTAGAATAACTTTTAAACTTAGCCTCTCCTTTTCTTATCTGTCCCTGGGCAAACTTAACCCCACATAGCTTTGCCAATCACTCTCTGTGGGGCATTCCACCATCCAGCCCAGAACTCTCCCCTGACTTGGAGACCAGTACCACCACCTGCTCAACAGGCATCATCCCCAGATGGATATTTCCATCTTTCCCTTGGTGTATCCAAAAACACTTATCCTGTGCCCTTACATTGAGCAATGAAATTGCTAATGTCTTTCGTTCTTTGAGTCTATAATTCTTTACCCCATTTCCTTGTCCTCAAGGACTAGACTGTCAATTGTACTCTCTTGTATGACTCTTAGAAATAGCTTTGAGTGGAAAAACAATGTGATTCTGGTCCAGGGGGCCTCACAGATCTCATCCCAGAGCTGTACTTTTAACACACCAGTTGTTGGTTGCCACAACCTTAACTTCAGCTTTCTGGAGAGATTCCAGTACTTGATTCTCCGTAGTGTGTTACATGGCACAGGACCCATTTTCAGTGTTCATTAACCAGACTGAGAGGAGATGAGGATGAGGACCCAAGGCAGTGCCCATTGTGCTGGGCTCGTAGCTGCTGCTGGCATGCAATTGTTCGCTTCTCGCCCAACTCCGCATCCAGCATCAGTAGCTTGCTATTGGCTTTGGTAGGGTGTTTGCACCAAGAAAATGGGCAAACATTTTAAACCAGAGCTCTTTTGGGCTTTCAGAGGGCTGGTTATAAAATATTTCCCAGTGTACTAATGGCGTCACCAAATCGTAACACTGATACAGTTGTCCACGCCTGCAGATTACTCTGAAGAGCTCTGTTAAGGCTTTGCCAGCTCATTTTATTTAATCCTCACAACTTCATGAGGGGTGCCATCCTTACCCCCAACTTACAGGTGAAGCAAACAGATGTGCAGAGAGGTAAATGAAACCAAGGTCATAGAGCTCATGGGGGGGAAAGCCTAGACTCACCATCATTGACCTGAGAGGAGGTCCCTGTCATCTAAGTAGCTTTGCAGTAGGAACCTGGTCAAGAGACTATTTTTTCCAGAGAGGCATATCTCTGTCTCTAAATGATGGCCATTTTGGTACAGTGGTCCTGGTCATTGTTGGTGAACTAGACTTTTAAACTTTTGCATTCTTTGGAACAAACCATATTTGAAAATGTTGAAATTAGTGGTAGAGATCTTCCACAGTGGGTGCCTGAGACAGATCCTGGTTCCTGCTATGGTGACAAAGTCCCAAAACAATATCCAGCTGTGTTAGCCAAAGAACATTTTAACTCCATGTTCTTCCTGCAAATGCTTTAACAACCTCCTCAAAACAGCACTGGCAATAACCAAGCAAGTAGTTGTTTCTTGGGGACCGGAATCTGACAAGAGACAATAGAGCCTTAAATAATTCACTTTATTGGAGACCTGTACTAGCAAACCTTCAGCCAGATCGCTCTTCCCGTGGGGTGTTAGAGTGATAGTGAGGTGACCATGAATGACTTATCACCACCTTCAACATGAATGCTTCTGGTCTGGGTGTGATTTTTCTCAAATCTGAAGAAATATTAGGATTGCCATTGCCAAAAAAAAAAAAAAAATGCCTTCATCCAACAGAAAATCCAAAAGTCATTTTCCCCTCCATGCTGCTTTATCATTCATTAATTTAACAAATATGCAAACATTTTATTAATGCCCGTCACTAATCCCAGTGTTGAGAATAAAGGAATGAAGGCAGGATGTCAGTCTTCATGGGTTGCATTCTGGTTGGAGGGAAGACAGGGTGGACAAGAAGCCAAATGAAGCTGATCTGTGATGAGTGCTGGGAAGAAAGTGGAAGGAGGTGACGTGGGGAAGTGAGCAGCGTGTGGGCGGGGCCTCTGCTCTGGGGAGGGCTGGCGGGAGGGCCAGAGCTGAGAAGGGGGTAAGGACCCAGGTGTGCACTGGACAGCGGAGGCAACAGCTGGGGCAAAGGCCCTAAGTGTAGCCAGGGAGGTGGCACTGGTTAGCGAATAAATCCAAGAAGTAAGTAGGACGCAGGCGACGGTCCTGGTGAGGAGAGGGGATGTATTCTAAGCGCACAGGGGCGACTAGAAGGTTCCAAGCAGGATAGACCTTTCTGACTTCTCTCTCTGCTCTGGAGTCTATTTACAGAAAGTCTGAGCTGTGGACTCCTTGTCTTCAAGTGAAGCTGATTGACTTAGGGTCTTTGTTGCAAAATCAGTAACATTGTTATGTAAACATATGGTAATTTGGATTTCACTGAGACTTCTGAAACAGGTGTATTGAATTATATAGAAGTAAGTACTATGTGCTTAAAAATTAGAAAAGGTCTTTTTAAAATATGGTCTCATTTCTGTGACATCCTAAATGTTCTTTCTCAAGACCACGCCCCCAATTAATATATTTAGTCACTGATGGCTTTGGAGAATGATAAAAATAAGAGCCCAGAGGGATTCTGTATTTGACTATCACATCAGTAACCTGGTTGTGAACTTGCACCTAGCTTTACAGGATGGGGAAAGCTGGGTGAAGAGTCCATGGGATCTCTGTTTTATTTCTCAAAACTGCATGTGGATCTAGAATTATTTCACAAGGGAAGTTTAATTTTAAAAACTGCTAGCTCTATTTGAGCATTTTACTAAGTACCAGGCAGTGTGCTGAGTATTGTACATGAATTACCTCTTTAAATCCTTGCAAGAATTTTGTAAGGTAAGTTCTAGCATTACCCCTTTTTACAGAGAAGGAAGCTGAGAATCTTAGAAGTTAAGGGATTTCCCCTGTCACCCAGCTGCTGGGTGGTGGGGCTGGAATTGGCTCCAGGCAGTTCAGCTCCAAAGCTGAGGCTCTCAACCCCACCCTGTGGGGCCCCTTTCTCTCTTGTACTTGTTTGGGTGGGTTGAGTCACGTGGCATCGGGTCAGCAGGAAGAGGGACCGAGTGGAGGGAAGGTGAGTCCTCTGTCACTACTGTCCTAAGCTTTAGGAGCCCAGGCCTCTGAGGTCCAGGTGGCTGAGCAGGGCTCCCCCCACTTTGGTGGCCACTGCCTGGTGAAAGGTAGGGGCATATCATCCAGGGATCTCCAAAGAAACAAGCATCTATCGATGAGGTTTTCTTTAAGGAATCGAGGCATGCAAATATGGGGGCTGGCAAGCCTGAAATCCCAGGGTGGACCAGAGGCTGGAAACTCAGGCAGGAGTTGATGCTACATCTTGAGGCAGAATTTCTTCTTCTGGAAACCTCGGCTCTTGCTCTTGAGGCCTTCAGCTGATTGAATGAGACCCGCCCACATTATGGAGAGCCGTTGACTTAAAGTCACCTGATTGGAGATGCTAACCATAGCTACAAAACACCATGACAGCCACACCTGGACTAGTGCTGGATGGGATACTGGGGTACCGTGGCCTAGCCAGGCTGACACACAGGGCCGCCGTCACAGGGGAGGGCTTCTCCATCAGACGCGTGCTGTGTGGTGGCATCAGGGCACTTCACAGAGGCCCTGGCTTGAGCAGCAGGGCTGGGGCTGCCTGGAGGGAGGGGATTTCTTCACACACAGATGCCTCCCCCTGGCCAAGCTGAGCTTTTAAAATTCTAAGCTGTAGGCCCAGAGGGGTCGCCTCTTTCTAATTCCCAGGAAACGCGAGGTGTCCCTGCGTAGGCTGCTCCTTGGGGACTGCTGGGTTTTTAAGCTCTGACATTAGCCCAGCTTTTCTATTTTTTCCCCTTTACATCTATAAGTTCCTACGCCAGGCATGTGTATGATCCTCCCCATCCTAACTACATTTTTATTTTACGATTTGAATGGCATTTTTAAAATATGGAGAGAAAGTTTTAATTTCTCTTGATGTGTTTGCTACATCTTTAGGCAAGAATTTATTAGGGTGTTATGCTTAATATAATCATAGCCATAACTTCCTAATGAGTGCAAATGGGGAAAATAAGATTTTATTAAGCACGGATGATAATCTTAAAACTATTATAACCTGGTGCTTATGGAAAACACTTTAGGAGTCCACCTGTGTTTTAAAGTGAATCCCATCATATTTCTTGTGCAGAGGACGGTTGGGGATTTAGGCTGAGCCAACTCAGGTGTTAAAAGTGGTTGCTGAGTGGTGGATGTTGGCAGCTCAACGCATTGGTTAGACTCAGCCTCGGGGTGGGGGTGACGTTTCTCATTGTCTCACCTGGTGGGGGCAGGAGGCGGCTATTTCTGGCATCTCGTGAGTAGAGTCCAGGGATGCTGCTAAGCGTTCTACAAAGCAAAGGCAGTCCCCCCACAGAACTATCCAACCCAAATGTCAATGATGCTGAGATGGAGAAGCCCTGAGTAAGGAATGGGCTCAGGGGCCACGTGGACTGGTCTTCAAATCTCAGCTCTGTCACTTACTAGCAGGGTAGCCTTGGGTAGGTGACGTGGCCTCTGAGCTTCTGGGTCCTCATGTCTAAACTGGGTCTGATGACCCTCCAGGGCTCCTAGAGTACTAAGAGAATTGAGACAATGGATGGCAAGCCCTTAGCAGATCACCTGGCACAAGTAAGTTCCCCAAGAAGTAGAAACTCACTCTTTTCCCTGCCAGCACTATTGTCCTCCTCCTCTAAGTGAAATAACTAGGAAAACGTTGCAAAGCAAGCTTAAATTGTTTAAAGTTGCATTTCTTTTTTATTTGATTTTTTTGGTCTCAAAATCCTCCAAGCTGTTGTTCTACTCCATGATTCTGTAAAAGGCTCACGATGAGCATGCGGTTTGGGGGCGAGTATCTGTATTTGCTTCCTGCGACTGCTGTGACACAGTACTGCAAACTTTGCGACTTAAAACAGCAGAAACGCTCTCATAGTTCTGGGGGCCAAGACCCCCCAAATCCAGGCGTTCACAGGGCCGTGCCCCCTCTGAAGCCTGTAGGGGAGAATGTTTCTTGTCTCTTCCCAGCTTCTGGGATTTGCCAGCAATCCTTGGTGTCCCTGGGCTTGCAGCTGCATCCTCCAGGCTTGCCTCTGCGAGCATGTGAGCCCCCACCCTGTCCCTGCCACTGCTGGGGAAGGGTGTCCAGTAATAGGGACGCTTGTGAGACCCCACTTTATGACTTCAGATTAAAACTCAGAGGTTTACATGACTGTGACTCTGGAAATCTAATTGGATTTCTTACCAATTAGTCATCTTGATCAAAGCAAGAGGCAGCCTGTGTCCAAGGGCGAGGGCCACGTGGCCATGTCGAGAGTGCCAAGTGCATTAGCCATCCGAGGCCTGCGCCTTCCGCTGTAAAGCAGGTGTGAGATGGTCAGTGCAGAGCTGAGCTGCTGGTGGTGAGGAACTGCCCTGAAGATCACATGAGGTAATAAAGGGACATGCCTCGGGCAGATAAGAGGTGGTTACGGGCATTTCCACCTAGACTTGTCAATAGTTATATACAAATGTATATGCATGTACCTGTGCAGGCACATCTATATAAGAGATTATAATAGATGACCATCTGCATTTTATAACATGCACATGATCATGTGTTACATGCAAATATAATGGAATGGAGCACCCTCAGAACTTTGCAGTCCTGACAGTCTGCTCAGAATCCATCAGCACGCTGAGGCTGAGAGAGAGTCGCTCATGGGTCTGGTCAGAATTCTCAAGAGAAGGAGCAGAGACCCTCTTGTTCTCTTGACTCAAAGATGGAGGCAGGAGAGGTAAAACTCTGAAGTGTGGGAGTGAGCTGATCCGCTTTGCAGAGCAGGGCTTCAGAGTGGGTATAGGCCATTTATTAGTCATGTGACCTTGAGCAAGTGATGTTGTCTCTTTGAATCATCTGGGAAATGGGACCACAATGCCATCGCCAGGCTCTTGTCGGATGCCCGAGAAAGGACGTAGCTTGCAGCTGGGCACCCAGCAACCAGCATTCCATACTTATGAAATGGAATTCAGGGCTCCCGGCACCGGCGTCCTCTTTGAAGAGTTGTGCACAGACCTAAGAATCAGGATCCTGTGAGAAAGTGCTATGTCCTCGCTTACTCTTTGTTTTTGTTTGTTTGTTTGTTTGTTTGTTTGTTTTTACTTTGGCTAAGACTCATGGGATCAAATTTGAGGTTCAGCCATAATAGCGATGCAGGAGGATGCTCTGTGGCCGGCATGCAGTCTCAGTTGTCCCCTCCGTTTCCATTTTCTTCATTCTTTTCACGTGCTCGTAATTCCACACTGGTGTACTTAGTTGTGCAAGTTACCTCAAACCTGCTGCGGATTGTAAATAAAAAATAAAATTAAAAAAAACACAAAACCTTGAATCTGCTCAATAATTCTCCAGGATTTTGCTTAGCTTCATTGTGCTTCTTCCAATTAGAGACCAAGAATAAATGTGGCTTACCCACCCTCTCTTATTGACTGACGGTAACTATAAAGATAACTGATTCCTACCCCAAATCTACCAGGAACAATTAATTTTCTTGTAAAGTGTCCCTAGTAGGAGCAATGCTGGTTGAGATGCTAAAATGCATCTGTCCAAAAGAAAGAGGCAAGAGGCCAGCTCTTATTTTATTTTTTTTACAGCTGATGAAAGAGCTCTTCATGCTTTTTGTAGTTTCTTTGCCCAAGGTGTCTGTGACAGATGGCTCGTGAAGCAGCAGGAAGGCACAAAACATCTTGCTATTATTTTTAATAAACAATACTGACTATAGAGGAAATTGACTCTTGCAAAGACTGAAACTGATTGTACCAAGCCTGGGTGCATTGCTCCTTTGTCCGCAGAGGCTGTGTGGCCGTGGCAGTGTACTTGCAATTAAAAAGAGAAGTCGACATTTAAACATATTTATATACCTTATATGTATGCCCAGGTGAGCTTCCTCCCATGTATCCCCATCACCAAGACCCCACACCAATGATCCTCCCCTGCCACAGTTGTAACCTTTCTGTGATCCAAAACCTCTTCAAAAACGAAGCCAAGAATATTGCCAAATTTGATTAATAGGAAAATGAAATAATAATGATAGGTTTAAACATAAATAAAATACATAATAATTTAGAGAAAGTAAAACTAAAGTAAAAAAGATTGGCACATTTAAAAAATGAAAACCATTAAAAAATAAATTTTTTAAATGTTTTTCTTCTCATCACTGTAATATCAGTTGTCCTGTATGTACAGTGGCATTTTCTTCCATTTCTTCACCATTTTGGAGACTTGGGAATTTTCCTGAATGACATTACAATGACCGATACAAGCCATTACATATCTTGCCATAACCTACAAGACTGTGCGGGAGAGAGAGTAAACTACGATGTAAACTATAGTCCATGCTCAGTGGCAATGCTCCAAAATGTGTTCATCAATTGTAACGAATGTACCACACTAATGAAGGATGTTGTTAATGTGGGAAAACGTGGGAGGTATAGGTAGCGGGACATATGGGAACCCCCTATATTTTTATGTAACATTTATGTAATCTAAATACCTTTTCTAAGAAGTGTGTGTGTGTATATATATATATATATATATATATATTTTTTTTTTTTTTTTTAATATTTCATTGGTACTCCTATTAAAAATAGAAGTCAAGAGATGTCCAAATTGCCGGGCCTCCCGCCCCCAGGCCCAGCTTTAAAGCAGGGCTAGTGGCAATGTGTGTATTTGCATTGCATTAAAAAATTAAGAATGCCGCATAAAATGGCTTCCCCACAGATGAGACTGTCCAGCCTCTTAAATGCCAGGAAGCATCTTCATGAGCATATGCCAAGCTTTGGCACTTCCTCCCCAGGAGAAAGCTCCACCACGATGCCACCCAAAACTCTCTCGTATCCTGCAGACGTGATGACCTGCCTGTCCCAGCTCAGCTTCTGCCTTGGCTGCGCTCACGCTGGCATCACGGCCTGGTGTAACTCTTGAAAATCGCCGCTTGGCGTCTAGACGTCTTGCTCTCCTGTTCCAACAGCAGGATGCTTATGGGAATGTAGGATGACTTTGGCTGTCATTTTAAAAATATATTTTTATAGTAAAGTGGCAATGTCACGTGGAGAGCCTGGGTTCAAATCCCACCTCTGCCTCTCCCTGGTTGGGCAAGCCATATAGCCTTTCCGTTCCTCCTCTGTGCAATGAGACTGCTGGCTCCTTTGATAAGGTGGTTTGAAGAGTAAAGGAGACGGTATTAGTAAGGTCCCCAGCCCTGTGCTTGGACAGAGGTCTAAGGGTTAGCTAGCAGCCTAACGATGTTTGAGCCCAGGAGGCTTTGATGGAGACCCAACTTCAGAGGGTTGTTGAAGATTTAAACAAGTGTCTGTAAGCTGGCTTAACATAAGCAGTGTTTTAACTTTTTAATGTAAGTGTTTATGAGACATTGATTCTCCACGATCATCAGGACCCCATAACGCTTTCGTTTTAAGTATTGCCGACTCAGCTCTTCAGGCCGCAAGACAGTCTTTCAAAAATATTTAAAAAATAAACCCAGCACCTGCAATAAAAGGGATATGGCCCCTGCCCTCCTGAGCCCCTCACGAAATCCGCTGCCTGGTCCCACCCCTGGGACGCTATGATGGTCCCTGAACGTTCGTGCTCCCTAACTTTCTGTCTCTCCCACAAATGTTTGCTGCTCACCTGCTGAATTTCCAGGACCGTGCTGTGTTGAGCCGGGGCAGGTGGAGGCAAAGGGCACTGCCCTTGGGAGTTGTCACTGGCTGGGATGCAAAACTGAACAAGCAATAAGTGTGAGTATTTGTGAAAGAGGCCGGCGGTTTCTGTCTGCGGCTGCAGGAAGGCTTGTCTGAAGAAGTGGTGGTTGAGTCATCTTACTTGAGAGGCACAGGAACGAGCCGGGCAAACGTGGTGCCTTATAGGCAGAGACGGCCCACCGAAGCTTACAGAGGATTCAACTGTGCTTCATTTTATGCTAAAAATGAAATAAAAGGATGGGAAATGTAAATAAGGAAAATTCAAGCAGATCCCACAGGACCTTGGTCACCCCCTTGCCACCCCCTTCTACCCGCAGCCAGCGGTTTCAATTCTTTCTCTCTCTGTCCAATTCTCCATCTTCAGACCAGGATGTGTGAAGTCTGCAGAAGAAAGCACTGCAGGGATAGGAGGCTCCACGGATCTGTTAGACAGGCCCAGGGAGACGCACACAGGCAGCGGGTCGTTCTAAAGATTTACTCTTGCGGGTTCTTGATTACGTGTGCGAGGCGATAAATTAAACGAGGCCTTTATAACCAAGCACAGACTGGTGGTTGTTTGGGAGCTATTTTTTGATATAGACAATGAATTATACTAATAATGTTCATTAGAATGAATGAAAACATTGATTTAGCTGAGAAAGTATAGCTCTAAGGAGGCACAGCCAAAGTCTGACTGTAGAAAGCACTTCCACAGCTAATATTTTCAGCCTACAGAGTCAAAGCAGGTGTATCTTACTTGAAATTGCAGCACCCGATTGAAAATGGATGCTTTAACAGTGATGGTTTCTGACTGTTAAGATGGACCTTCTCAACACCCAATAAAAACTAGACACAAAGACATCTAATGTTGTTTAGCCAGCCTCGCTGCCAGGATTTTGTTTTTTTTTTTTTAAATGCCAAAGAAACGTTAGCCTTGAAGATACTGTTCTTGTTTCTGGTGATCAGGGTCATGAAATATTTGGACCGTAGTGTCGCTGACTGTGGCTGGGGCATCCTGGCATGTCTCAGATGTGACCAACACACGGATGCCAGGGACAATTAACGGAGCTGCCGTGGCAGACGCATTAACGCAAGAGGAGACGCTGCCATTCAGAGACGTTAAGTTAACATGACACTGACGGGTGTTCATATGTGCTCATTGTGCTGTCAGACATGACGCTCTGATTGAGTTAATTAAAAGTTAATGGCACAGAGCACATCACCGTGCTGGAAGTGACAGGCATGTGATCAGTCCTCGCGCCCTCGTGTTTGAATAACTCCTTCTCTCACGTCAAGTTCCCCTTCTGAAAATTCCTTCCACATCGCCGCCTCTCCTTCTCCCTTTGAAGATGGCAAGTGCTTTTCCATTTGATAAAGAAACAAAGAGAATGCAGAAGATAAAAGGAGGCTCGTGTGCTGTGGGCTGAATATCACCCTTATTTGCCAGCCTTGTCCTCGAGCGTTTTGATGAGGAGGGAAGGGTATACTCCCAGGTATGCCCATGTGGGAGATGAAAGTGGGCTGCTCCAGGGGGCCTATGGTGGGAGCTGGTGTGACAGTGACGGGAGGGTGCTGTGCTTGCGAGGACGAGGCTGAGGTCAGAGGACAGACCTACTGGGTGGGCAGGGTGCTAAGCTGCCCTGAGCTTCAGTTTTCCCATCTGTGAAATGGGCATCTAAGGACATCCACCGCCGCAAACCTGATGCTGAGTGAAAGCAGCTGGGCACAAAGGCTGACATGTGGCATGATTCCACGCATATAGGCAAATCCGCGAGGCAGCTTGGAGGGGAAGTGGCTGTTAATGGATGCGGCTTTCCTTTTAGGATGATGAAAGTGTTTGGCACCAGGCAGAGGTGGTGGCTGCACAACCTTGAAAATGTACGAAGTGCCACAGGATTGTGTGCTTTAAAAAGGTTAACTTTGTGTTGTGAGAATTTCACATCAAAAGAGTCCCCACGTCCCGGCATGCTTTTCCAGATGAAATGGGAGACTATCTCTAAAGCACATAAAAGTCTTCGAGAACGTGGGCTGGTGCTGACGGGGAGCCTGTCCTCTGAGCGTGGGAAAGCAAAGTCCAGGCAGACCTGTATCCACTTCCCTCTCTCGGCCTCCTGGTTTGGTGATGAGTGGAGCTCTGGATGCTGGTTTTTGTATGTTGGGTGACTTGATTAACTTGTTACAAGTGCCTCCAGAGAAGGAATGAGCTCCTTGTAATTACACAGAGCACTGGATGAAAGTCGTTAACGGAAGACAAGCAAAAGTCAGCCGGAGGGGGTCCCAGTTACAGTCTTGATGAGGACACCCTGCTGGGCTTAAAACCTGGTTCTGCTCCCTCGAGCACTAAGGCCAGGAGGTAGACGCAGCTTGCTTAGCTCACCCTTCTTCTACTGTGAGCTATAGCACCTCTTCAAAAGAAAGAGGCAAACTTCTTTTGAGGCCTAAATTCTAAAGAGAATCTGTGCTGGGGCATTGTGAAACCCAAAAACAATTATTGAATAATTATTTTAACAATTAAAAGATGGAGAAACAAAACAATTCTTACAGGGCTTCCCTTAGGACAACTTCTGGGAAAGGTCAAAGACGGTGGCTTTCAGATGTTTTTGACAGATACCTACAGTGAAAAATGAGCTTTACATCACAAGCCAGTACCCCACAATACACACACACTCTTGACACAAAGTTTTACAAACAGTACTCAACTAGCCTCTCTATGTGTGACACCTTCTAGCTTCCATTCTATGCACTTTTATTATGTAAAATGCTGGTCATGACCTATAAATTGATTCCATGATCTGAAAATGAATTGTGACACTCGGTTTAAAAAATACCGATCCAAGATGTTAGGGAAGAAAATATTGCTACAAAAAGTATCTAAGTGAAGGAACAGGAATGAGTGGGACTAGATGTCCAGAGTTCTGGAAAGAATTATTATTTTTTATTAGTATCTACTTCTCATCCTTCTCTGTCTACTCCTGGTACAGTCAGTTGCTTTGGGTCCCTCATCCAACTGGGAGACTCCTGTGGAATCAGATCACGTGATTGCTTTTAAGCTTTTTCCCTAAGGTAGAGCATCCAAAACATTGATGCACATTGAAATCACCTGGGATCTTAATGGGGGCTAGGCTGAGCATGTGCGTCTCTAATCACCAGGTAAGGCCAATGCTGCTGGGTCCCAGGATCACACTTGAATAGCAGGGAAGAGAAAACAAACACAAGACCCATGTTTCCAAGCAGCTGCTGACAGCCATATTCAATAATGCCTCATTTCTCCTTCAAGTCTCCTGGTGGTCTCAGCACTCAGTTCTAGGCTCTGATTGTATCATTTAAGATTCCTTTGAAAATGGAAAAAATTAACACTAGGATGAAGTTATAAGGCAATAAAAACAATATATTTGAAAGGCATGGGTAGCTTCTAAAATTGATAGCAAAACTCTTGAGCCAGGCCTTAGGTAGGCCTTGAAGCAGGACAGCTCTGGGCTCTCAGCAGAAGGTACTACCTGGAGAACGTCTCAGGAGCAGACCATTGGAATAAACCAAGGGCAATTTGGTCCTTGGGATGGAGACCAGATTCCAGGCAGAGAATCCAAATGGCCTAGCTTGGACCACAGGTCTGGCCCACTCCTTGGCCAGGCAAAGACAGGTCCACAGGGCTGACAGACCCACCAAGTCGTCAGTTTGCTGAGCAGACAGACGCAGCAACTAAACACTAGGCTGTTGGAAACCTAAATGGGACTGTGAGAGAGAGAAGTGCTGTTTGCTGAGCATATATTGCAGACAAGTTAACAGAATCCTCAAAATAATCCACTGCTTCTCAACTCAGGGCTGTTTTGCCCCCAGGGAACAGTTGCCAATGTCTGGAGACAATTTTGGTTGTCCCGTCTCGGGGGGCAGGAGGGTGTGCTATAAGCATCTAGTGATAGAAACCATCCTATAAGGCCCAAAACAGCCTCACAACAAAAAATTATCCAGTCCAAAACATCACTGGTGCAACAAACCTACAAGATGGAGGTGGTGGTTCTATTTCCCTTATTTTATGGATGGTAGAAGGTCAGGTAACAAGCACGAGGTCAGAAAGCTTACAAGCGGCAGAACCAGGAATTGGGCCCAAATCTCTGTGGTTCTGGGACATGTTGCTTCCTTGCTGTAGCTTCGGAAAAGAGCCCGGAGCCTGCCTGCCAAAAAAAAAAAAAAAACCAGCCCAAGGCGAGGGCGAGGCGGGCACTTACACAGAAGCAGAAACCCACTCACAAATGTGCGGCGTCCCCCTTTGCTAATCAGACCTGTTGTGCTCTGTACTGAAGTCGCTTCAACCTGCCAGGTTTAGATTCAGAGGTCACGTGGGGAAGGCTTCTTGCTCTGAGGGTGCCTGGAGCAGCTGCCTTTACACCTGTACAAGGAGAGCTTGCCAAGTGTCTCCTAGCCAGGTGGTTCCCGGAAACTTCCTGGTGGGAGGCACATGACCCACCTCTTCCCTTGGACTATGGCATCGTCTAAACTGAACATAACCGGGTAGCAGGAGGCACCCCCGAGAGCTGGGTGAGAGGCTTAGCCTCGTGCGAGCCCTCTGCCCCTGGATGGCATGGTGGGAAAAAGGCCTTGCAGCTCAGGCCGGCCCATTGTCAAGTGCAGGCACCCCGAGGGGAGCCTCTTCCCTGCTTCCTACTTGCCTCCAAGGCTGGCAATAGAAGTAGGCTTGGGGAGGTATTTTGTGTGAAAAGAAGGAATTTTGCTTCCCTTGAAACATTGTACAGTCCAGGTTGAAGGGCCTGGAAATTTTCTAATTATAACGTAAGCCATTGGGAAGTAGGAACATGTTTTGCACGTTAAAAGATCTGGATTTTCTTGGTGACCCTGGAGATTCTCATCTGAGTGCCCCTCCATCCCCAGAAGAACTATCTGAAATTTGGAAGAAAAAAAAAATATATATATATAAAGAAATATGAAAGAAATCTCATAACATTCAAGTGAATATGCTAAGAAAGGATTTCCTAAAGAAAAAAATCATGGGTTACAGTAAATGGGCTGGAGTAACTTGTAACAAAATTACTAGTAGTGTTTCTTTTGTAGCTATTTCTAAACTTTTTGGGGTGGTTTCAATGGTCCCCCATCATTTTTATGTTGTCTGTTTGGACCAAAAATTAAGTAAAAGTTTTGCCAATTAACATGAGGTGATCACAGACCATCTAAATTCATTCAACTTTAGTGTAATAATATTTCAAACCATTCAGCTAAACTGATACTATGCTGTTTGTCCTTCATGCCAAAGTGCTTGTGCTGGTAAAACACAGGAGCGGGGCCTCTTTTTGTCTTAGCATTCATTTCTATAAATTCTAAGCTATTGGTATTTTCATAAACTCTTGGACAAGAAATGACTGAAGAAATCAACTCTTATGTTTTGCACAGAAGATCCTCTAGCTTGAGATCATAGTCAAGTTTCTTCTCAAACCTTTGGAAAGTTTCCAGCCATCAGTGAATATATGAGTAACTTTTCATATTAGAAAAGTCTTCCTGGTATTGCGCTCGAGACTGCCTTCCAAAAAATACCAGTTTCTTCCTTGTCTCCCTTCATGAGCTACACAGGCATCTGCCAGCCATTACATGATGGATCTTAGATACTCGAGGACACATTCCTTGACCATTTTTTATATGTACAGTTTTGACTCCTTCCTACCAATTCTCTGTGGGATGGTTGAATGTGAAACATTTGCCTCTTAAAGTATGAGTTTCAGGATCTAGTTTAGTGGACAGAGCGAGTAGTGAGACTCACTTCTGCTGTTCTAGACTGGCCACTTCTGTTAGTGGAGCTATTGCCTCCCTTTTCTGTCCCCTGGGGTTCTCCTCCGTCATGGCGAGTAGTGCAGGCTGCTTCAGTGCCAAGCCATATGTGTCAGCGCCATCATGTTCCGGTACAACTCCACCGCAGGCATTGGCGCCGATGGCTACAGCAAGGGCACATTGTGACAATCCCACTAATTGGCCTATTGCACTGGTTATGATTAAGCCAATGGTTAAATACTGGTGTTGACAGTGGCCTATGAAGTCTTTGACTCACAGGCTCAATTTAACCCCTTAATCATTATTTCTCTTATATGAAGATCCCAGTCTCCAAGACCTTTTTCCAAGATAGAACTAACCCACCTATTGTGGCTCTACCCGAGACTTCTGTTTTGTTTCATTAGCGTGTGATTGTCTCAACACACCACTATTTTCATAAGTTGGAGAGCCCATTTTAGGGCCACTGGAATGTGTTAGGGTTAGGTAGCAGAAGTAGACTACACATTTCTGCTGGCTGATGCTGTTATATTTTCTTCATCTACTGTCATGCCCTCTTGATAAATATAGTCTATGTAATGGAAGCCTTAGACTGATAGCTATTTCAGATGTCAAAATGTTCTGTTGAATCAAATTGAGTTTGTTGTCAACTTGAACTCTCAACTCTTTTTAATATGAATTTTTAACAGCCAACGATTTTCCCATCTTTGCTTGCTTATACAATTGACTCTTCGTAAAAGAAATTCACATTTAACTCTGTCAAATACCATATTTATTTCAGCCCTAGATTTCAGACTAATAAATTTATTAAGATTATTTAAAAACTGAAGAAATAAATGTAATTAAAGCCAAGACTAGTAACCCACACCGCCTACTCCTAATTTCAACGGCAACCCCTATAAACTCTTTGCTATTTTTTTTCCTGGTATTTCTATTTTCTCAATATGTGATTACACTATTATTTTTATAATATACTATAATTTTCAATTATATATATTTACTTTCTCCTATTGAGGTGAAGGTTTAGCTTTCAAATTATAAATACACATGCTTTCTCCCTCATCTTTCCAACTTAATTGTATCACAATGGGTTCCAATATGTATTCGGTATATATATTATTACAATATATATATACAGAATCTGTTGCGAACAGTATTTATATAGAATGCTATGATAGAATTTTCTTTATTGAATAATTTTTTTGTTTTTCCTGGTGTTAATAATCATCTCATTCTTTTAATTTAGTTCTCTGTATATTTTAAATTGGATGCCAAACATTCCAACAGCACTATAAATTTTTGCTTTTGGTTTTAGTTTTTCTTGGAACTCTCTCTGTTCAAGTCCCCCCCACCCCCTGGGCGTGCATCTCAATCGTTTTTTTAAGACTTGGCTTTCTCTTTCTCTCTCATGTTGAATCGCCTCTTTCCTAGATCCCTTATCTTTTACTTAGTTCACCTCTAAATTATTTGTATAGCTTACATCTCTAAGAGCCTTTTTCGACCTTCAGACTTGCAAGTCTGGGTATAGAATTCTACGTTGGACACATTTTCTCAGAATTTTGAACAATTTTCTCCATTGACTTCTTTTTTTAAAGATTTATTTATTTTTATTTATTTATCCCCCCCTTGCTGCGTCCATTCGCTGTGTGTCTTCTCCGTGTCTGCTTATCTTCCCCTTGCTGTGAGGTCCCGCTGCATCAGCCCCTCGCGTCGCGCAGGCCGGCCTGCTCTCACAAGGAGGCCCCGGGAAGCGAACCCAGGGCCTCACATATGGTAAATGGGGGCTCTATTGACTGAGCCACTCCCGCTTCCCTCTCCATTGACTTCTGTCGCCCAGTGTCTTTCTTGAGAAGTGGCTGTTTTTCTGATTTTTAAAAATTCTTTTTGGATTCTTCTCTGTATTTTTAATATTTGGCAGGTCTTCTTTCATTTGTGCTTAACATTCAATAAACCTCTTTTCATCTAGAAACACATGACCTTTAGTTCTGGAAAAAAAAAACTTGTGAATTTTACATATTTTCCTCCCATCCATCTTTCACTTTCTATTTTACCTATTAGTTATATATTTGGATTCCTGGATTTGTTATCCAATGTTCTCATCTTTTCTGTCATTTTCATTGGTCATTTTTTTTAACTCTATAGATTTCTTCGTATTATGACACTTCCATTAAATTGTTTAATCTTTGCCATCAGATTTTTAATTTCCAAAAGTTCTTTCTTGCTCTCTGGATGTTCATTTTATAGTACCATTTCTTGTTTCGTGAATGAAATATCTTCCATCTCTTTAAGGCTATTATTGATGAGTTTGTTTGGTTCGTTTGCTGTGCTGCCTCTGAACTGCCTTTGCTGTTTATTTTTGTCCCTGTCATGTTAGAAACTTTGTTGACATGTTTGGTGATCCTTGGTTGTCCATTATTAGTTGAGCAAAGCATGCAAAGCTCTTTAGAAGCTGCTTGTATGCATGAATATTGACTGAAAAGCCTCAATATGGGTGAGGCGGTCAGGATTCCAATGCCAGCATCTGGAATTCTTTTCTCTTGGGAAAAGACATTTTCTCCAGAGAAGAAGTCTCTAATCTCCTGCCGAACGTGGATAGGCAGCTTGTGTTTCACCATTCAGTAGGCAGACTTTCCGCTAATCCCTTCCAGTGCTGCTGGGGCTCCTAGAGTCCTCGATGGAGTGCAGAGCCTCTTTGGTTCACGCTCCAGAAAATAAAGCCCCTGTCTCTGGTTTGGTGCAGCCGAGTGGCCACGTGGGGTGCAGGGGAGGGGACGTGGAGGTGAAGTTCTCAGAGCCACATAGACCCGTTTTCACATAACCCTTCAGTTTTTAATCCTCCCTCACCCCTAAGCCTGCAGAGTGAGCTGGTACTTTGAATTCCTTAGCTTTTTCAGGGTTCTGCAGGATGAATCTGCTTTTTTGCTATTGGATTCTCTCCATTCAGGACCCTAGCTTGAAGCTCTTTGTTGTCCAGCTAAGTCAATTACCCCCGCTCTACTGTTCTCCATATTTTAAAAGCTGGGGACGTCTCCTATCTGCTGCTGACCCCTTTCTCATTCTTTGCTATGGATTTATACATTTTTCATTCCTGAAATATCATTCTGGTGGAATTTCAAGAAGGAGCAGAGACAAATGTGAATCAATTGGCCATATTTAACTTGGTCACATATTGAGATGTTAAAAATATTTTAAGTTGCTTTATCTATTTTAACTTTTTCTATTCATTGGTGTTATTACAGGAGTAATTTTCAATGCCCATCCTATGCCAGGCTGTTCTAAACAGGGCAGAGAAATCATTTGTCCTTATAGAGTTACATTCTTAAAAGTTTTTTGCCCACTATATTATGCCTTGAAACCTTAGAAAGTAGTGGGTTTGTTTTAGTTTTCCTCCTCATTTATTCTGGTTTTATCATCATCTGCAACTCTGGATCCTGAATCAAAAATAGGATTCTCTCATATCTAAAATAGAATTCCAGATAACAAATGTATGTGACTAGCATCCATCCCTCTAATACTCTGGCTAATTACCACACATTAAGGGGCTATGATGTGCTAGGCACTGTGGTAGGTACTTTACATGCCTTTTTTTTTTTTTTTTTTCTCTAGCCCCAAAACAACGCCATGAGTACAGATACCATAGTGATTTTATAGAAAGGTAAAGCAACTACTCCTAAGGTTTGCAGCCAGAAAGAATCAGGTCTCTCTGACTCAGAAGACAATGCCACTAACCCTCACGCGAGGCTTCTGGCAACCCCCTTCCCCCTCTGCGGGAAACCATCTATTCTGAAGAACAGAGGTTGCCTTAGAGTCAAGCGCTGCCTGAGGCCAGGGCCATGGATCCTTCTGTGGACATTCCTCCCTTAAAGTCCATTTTGGTTGATGTAACTTCTACCCCAATGAGGGGGAAAGAAGTTCATTTAAGTCACGGTCATTATTAAAATTGAATTTATAATTCTAGTAGCTTGATGACAGCTACATAGTCTAATTGTAATGCCCCTGGCTTACTGTGGTCTTCCATGTATCACTCAGAGAATCCCTCCCTAGGATTGGCCTTTGCTGACATGCTCTCAACACTCCTGGGAACACCTAAACAAAGGGAATGGGAAAGCTTTGCCCTTGGCCCAGGCTCTTACCTCAAGGCAAAGAAGTTCTGAATAAGAAATTCCATAGCAAGCCTTAAACGTCTAATTCTCATATGGATGTTAAATTTCCTAGCTCCAGAAATATCACAAACTGTGGATGTCTTTCGCTCATTCTTGGGAGCTGATGAGGTGTACTCTCGTCTCGAGTCCCCTTTCACTGTCCTCTGGGTGCTTCTCAGGGAAGCCTGTTCCTCACTCACATTCCCCTCGTCTCAGGTAGGGCATTTCCTCTAGCACTCTATGGCTCACAGCACCCTCTGTCCTATGAACCTTCAGCCTGTTTGCTTTTGTCAATTCATACTCCAATTGCAACTGTCAGCATTTGTGATCATCATTGCTTCAGATCTCATTCTTAAATGTCTTCATTTGCCGATATTTTCAACCTTACTGCCCTCCTCAGCATCAGGGGTTTGTTGGAGAGGAGCTGGTGAAACCCAGAAGTGGAGCTCAGGCATTCAAGCATCTGTCTTTGCTGAATCAGTTAAAATGCTTTCGGAAGCAAGTAACAGAAAACCCAAATCCAATTGATGTGAACAATGAGGAAAGTTTATCATCACACAAAACATAAAGCCTACAGATGTAGGGCAGCTCCTAGGATGGCTCCATCTACATCTCTCCAGCATCAAGGATAAGGTTCTCTCCATCTTTCTGCTTTCTGATTCTTAACCTGCTGGTTTATCCTCAGACTAACACTCTCTGTGTGCAGGATAGATGCTAGCTGAGTGCCACAGGCAGGCTTAGCGGATTATGGTGAAAGAAGAGAGCATCTTTTCCTTTGTGTCTCTTTTATTATCACTTTCCCAGAAGCCCCATTCCCCAGAAGATATCCCTCATGCCTCATTGGCCAGATCAGGTCAAATGTCTACCCTAAACCAGTCACTAACCAGGGAAACAGGTTGGCTATGAATGGAAGATTAATCAAGGTATATCCCTGAGTTTGGATGGGCTTCCTTTTCTTGACTTCATGGCTATGTCATGACAGCCAACACCAAAACATAATTGGTTCTCTGCCAGCAAGGAAGAAGATGGTGACAAAGATTCCAATAAGTACTGAAAAGGACTTGTTATGCTTATATCCCCTCAACTCAACTTCTTTCCTTCATTAATGCATTTGCCCAAACATTCAACCACCAGCTTAGCATCTCTTCTAGGCACATAATAGATGAGGAAATGCTGTAATAGATAGTATTTACAGGCTAAGGTGATTGCTAGGTGCTCAGGCTTTGGAAGAAGACAGCTCTGATTATTAATCCCACTTTCGTTAATCACAAATTGTGTTAACATTGAGCAAGTTATTTCAACATCTCGGCCTCAATTGCTTCCTCTAGAAAATAAGGGTAATAATATCCCCTTTTGAGGGCTGTAATAAAGATGAAATGTTTATACATAGTTGGGTAGAGGTGGCTTCATGTATGTACACATGCGTACATGCATGTACACGCATGCTCACTCACATGTATGTGTGGATGTATCCTTATCCATCTTATATGTACTTTTGTAATATGTAAAAGATAAGGTTGGGACGTTCCATGGGAGCACAAGCAGAGACTGACTGGATATAGTAACACTTGCACATGGGCTGTGGGCCCCCTTATGGATGGGGAGCACCCTTGGTTCTGTTCATAGAAACTCTGCCACCAGTTGCCTCAAATGTGCCATGGAGGGCACCACAGTTGTTCCCATGGTTAGCATATTCTTTTCCAAAATTAACAGGACACACAATCTCATGGATGTTTTTTAAATTTGTGAATTCAGTTTTGTGAAATGAAGTATAAAGACATGCCATATCTCAATTATATATTTAAATATATATATACTTTGAAACACCTTAATGGAATGAAATGAAATACATTTCAGTGTGTGTATAGCACCTTGGTCTCAGTTTTCCTAGGTGCAGGCATTCCTACTATACTAAAAAATATTCCAAATCTGAATTGAACATAACGCCATTGACTAAGTGTTAGTAATTATGTTCCATGATCCACTATTGGTATAACATGGCTACTGCTGGAGACTGAGCGTGAGTTTATAAGAATGAGTAGGTGAGAATACAACAGAGGGCTCTAGAGCTGCCTTCTAGCCTGTCCAGGTACTGGCATTTCTTGGTTCTCCATTGTTGGAGGTGAACTCTGCCAAAAGCCAAACTACAAGGACAAGGTCAAAGGGGAAGGTTGAAAGAATGTCAAAGAAGCATCACGGTTTGTTACAGTCCCTTCTGACCAGAAAGCCTCTTTCCTTTCAGCTGTCAGTCATCAAATATGCTTTCAGCTGCAACAATATCTTTAAAATTGATATTTTAAACAAAAAAAACCAAGTACTTCCTGATTCTAGAACTCTCTAGCATCCCCTTCTCTATTATAAAACCAATTTTTTTCCTATGCCAATTTTTGAAAACATGAGGCTTCTTAGAAATTCAACTGTTGCATCATAGTATAGCATAATTTACCTAATTCCACTGAACTCTGCTGATGGCATGCCTCATCTCACCATTCCCCTTACAAGGCCTTTTGGGAATATTTAAAGTACAGGACAAATTATATCACCATAGATTTGTATTATGAAATTTCATAGAAAAGCATTATAGAGCATATTTTAATTGTATACATAATAGACACACTGTCCTTCAGGTCTCAAATATGAATTATCTAACCTGTGCCAGGTTGTCTATTTGGAACTGTGAATTGCATAATTATATAGACGCAGTCTGGTTGGAGAATAATATTCCAAAATAGTTATTTAAGTTGTATGGATAATGTTGCAGTGGCATATAGAGTGCTGAAGGATCCATAGCCCAGTTAGAATTTTGGAGTCATCCCAGGACAGAAGGTCCACGGAAGAACTGGAGGTGTGAGCCCTTGGTGATTCTGGCCTCACCGTGATCCCCAACTGCCTTACTTTGCTGCAGCTGCTGTAACAAATACCACCGACTGTTTGGCTTAAACCACAGAAATTTATTGTTTCAATTCTTGAAGGCTAGAAGTTCAAAGTCAAAGTGCCAGCAGGGTCATGCTTTCTCTGCAGTCTGTAGCATTCTGGTGGTGGCTTGTGGCATATCTCCATCTCTACCTCCATCACGTGGCCGTTTGTCTCCCCCTGTCTTCTGTGTCCACATTCCCTCTGCTTATAAGGGCTGCAGTCACACTGACCTAAGGTCCACCCTGGTTGACTTTGTCCTCACCTCAACTAATAGCATCTTAGGGCATCCTGTTTACGAATGAGTTCACAAGACCGGGCTCTAGACTTGAATATATCTTTGCAGGGGCTGTGATTCAATCCTAAACACCAGTCTGCAGAACCCCACTGAATTGTGCTCACCTCGTTCCTAACTGTAAAATGGCTTTTTCTGTTGGCACCAGGAAGATTCTTGGGTCCTTGTGGTGTTGTCAGCTGTGGTTGCTACCTTCAGTTAATCTATCCATGTCTGCAGTCTGATAAACTGGCTTTCTTCACACCACACTGTGGCTCTTTCTACCTCTCTCATGATTCCTCGGGAAGAATGGAAAAGAGCATAATCCCTTTTGCTTGACTTCCACCATCTTTCTTCTCTGCTCTTTTTATCCTTGTGTCAAAGAACCATGCTGAGTCCACCAAGCCTGCCTGAGTCACAGCACAGCCTTCCTTCAGTCGTGTTCCCTGGTTTATATAATATGAGATTGTCCCAGAAAATCCTGAATGGACACTTGACAAAGTGAATGTGATTTGTTTTAAAAACATGCCATCTGGAACCAGTTTTGAATTTGAGTCCCAGCTCTCCAATTTACTAACTGGTAACCTTGGGAAAACCGCATGACTTCTCTATACCTTAATTTCCTCATGTACAAGGTAAGTCTGATGATTACAGTATTGCTCTCCTAGGGATTTTGTAAAGAATAAATGAAGTAATGTTTGTGAAAAGCATCCACAAATGCTTTTGTATGAGACAAAGGGTTATGCCCACCTTAGTGACAGAAGTAGTGGTGACTTAGGTCATATCATTTCATAAACTGCCCGTCTCTATTCAACACCTTGAACAAAATGTCGCACCACCTTGTCTTTGACCTTGACCAACTTCCCTTCCCCTCGCACTGCCCTTTGCCGCAGGCAGCCTTAGATCCATGGGATAGCCTCCACTGGCCCATAATTGCCCCAGAAAATTTGGCCCCTGGAGATCCACTCCATTCCCCTCTGTGCCTGGGGAGGGTCTGGCTTGCATCTTTAAACCCCCTATAAAGCATTTCAATGCTAGGTTAAATGGAATTGATTGAGGCTAGATTTACTGAGTCCTTTGAAATGGTTCTATTATTTTGAATGCAAGAAAATAATGTACTACACCTCCTGAGAAATATATCTTCAGCAACATTTTCATTAATCTCTTTATTAAACTGAACTGGTTTCTTTTTGGAAATTAATTACTGAAATAGTATTGAGAATTTTAATTTCCACAGTATACCAGCAAGAGATACTGCTGTTTCTTTATACACTGTTACACAGCAGGGCAATAATCTATTGAAAGAAGCCCGAAAAGGGGGCAGCGTGTAATTAAAACAGTATAACACGAGTGTTTGATGACTCTCTTAGCACTAAAATGGCCCTGTCATGCTGTGTTTGGGTGGAATAAAATGTATATTTAGGAAAGAGCTCTATATGGAGAAGTCGACAGACTCAGGTTTTACAGTTTGGGATGTGGCTGTGTCTCATTTCAATAATATGCCCACAAGGAAATATGGTTTGTTTTGGCATCTAAGAATTACTACCACTGCTGTATGGTAAGAAGCTTCCTTATTAAGCCAACCCCATTGTGAAATTTAAAATATTTAAATCGCACAGTAGAGAGCATGAATTATGGGTGTCGACATCCGTGGAAAAGAAGCAAGTGTGTTAATCCTCGGGCGTGTGCGCAGCCCGTGTGTGTAGGTGGGAGTCCGCGTGTGAGGCCAGGTTGTGCCTGCACGCGTGCAGTCAGCCCTTTATGGAGATGAAGCACTTCATAACTCTCCGTCATGTTGAGAGGAGGCTTCATCTTTTCCAAGGCACGTCCGCATCTATCACCTTCCATCCTCCCAGGCGTGTTTTCTCATGATAAGAATTATTTATACGCCATTTACATTTGTAGATTTGCTGCTTTTCCTAGTGCCAAGCACATTTTTACAGATGATGTTTCTCTTTTCTGTTTCTTTCATTCCTTCCTCCTTTTGTTCCTTTTCCCGTTCTTTCTTCTACAAGTAGAGTAACTTATAATTTCATATTCCCTTCACTGTTTCCCCCTCCACATTTCCGCTACCCTGAGTCAGCTCTGCCTATAGATTCCTTGCACACAAAGCTACTTTGTGCTGAGGTGCCTTCAAATTCATCTCTACCAAATTTTTGAAATAGGCAAAATAGAATTGCCTGAAATTGGCAACATGACAAAATGAAGCATCTTCTGCTTCAATGGCCAACTAGAAGGGACTCAGCTTGGGCCCCTGGTAGAATGAATGGTTTTTCTTGCCCCAAACAATTTAGGCAACTGAAGGTCCTAACTGACATCACTTAGCTCCACATTTACTCAACAAATGTGCCAGGAGGGGCTTGTTGGTTGCATTAATGCAGTGTCTCCCCAACATCAGTCATTTACTTCCCAGCTTCATGAATTTTGCTCTCTCTGGGCACCCACTGTTCTCCCACCCTGATTTGATAACATCCATGTAAACGTGATTTTGTATAGTACTTACTGTTAGTTTACTACATGGCAACATAAACAGGGAAACTCAAATGTTCATCCGTACACCATCGAAAATGATCTTGCATACCACTGAGAAGTGGTGTTTTACTGCAACCCACAAACTTCTGCTAGACCAGGGGTTCTTAACAACGGGTCCATGAGCCTGAATTGAAATTTAAAAAAAAAAAACATTCTTGTGGGGACGTGTTGGTGCGGGTGTGATGTATTTATTAAATAATACACAGTACAGTGTGGACTTAGTAAGGGGTCCATGGTTTTCATCTGACTGGCAGAGGGGTCTGAGGAACAAAAAGGTTAAGAACCCCTGCCCTAGACTAAGTGCTTCATGATCGGGTTTAGATTTCTGCCAAGGATCAGCATCAAATCCTGGACCCATCTGTGATCTGTTCTCGTCTCTTTCTGAAAGTCAGACCAGCGGGTACCGTGGTAAACCTCCAAAGGTTCCAAAAAGACTTGGGAGAGGCGGTGACTGCTCTGCTAACAGGGAAATGGCGATGAACAAGATCCCTCCTGGGTGGAGGCATGCCTTGAATTAGGAGAATCTTGCCCTATTGAATGATTTACTTTTTACTTATTTTGGAGGAAAGTCAGTCTCTTAGCCTATAAGATCCAAGTAGTTGATGGTTACAGGAACTTATGGTTGCAGGAGTTGATGAATTTGGTTTGGGCAAATGGGATTGAATGGAGCAATGGGTACCTTAAACAGGGTAATTATTTGAGTTCATATCAAACTGATATTCTTTAATAATGCTGAATATTTATGAAGAAGGAAAGGGTGAGCTCATCATGTGGGGAAGAAAAGGAGACCCCTTGTGGTTGTCCTCACCGTTTGTCTCTTGCCTTGAGCAACACCAAGTCCTGCCCTCAGCGAGTCCATGTTCTGCCCCACTCAGCAAATAACACCCTCTTTTAAAATGCCCCTCTTGAAAGGCAGTTCACTGACTGTCACCACTGATGCACATTCCTGAGCCGTCTTAGCTCCCAGGCCCAAAAGCTTTTCAGAGAACAAACAGTATGGCCATATCACATATCAGATTCTCTCCAGTTGAAGTCTATTAACTAAAATTTTGTCCATCTCATATTTCCTAAAATATTTTAGTAAGTCTTATAGATGAATGTTCAGGGCATCTCCCAAGCTGGGCTTCCCCTTATCCTTGCTTAAACTGCCAGTGGCATTCTTCAGTTGGATCCAGATAGCAGCTCTGCATATCCCTTCCTCCCCAACTGAGGCAGTGTTGACCAAAATCATGACTGCAGTTTGGGTCCAAATCTAGAATAATAGGCTTCTTTAAGAAGGGTACACCTGGAAGTAATTGTCTAGAAAAGGAGAACATAATGCATATCCAAGACCATAAAATGCTAGGAATCACAATATTTCTGGCTTCTCAAAAATGAGGAAATAATTCATACTACTTGAGTGGAATGTAGTCCTTATGAGCCAAGTATTTATAGAATCCCTTCTTTTTTCTTTCCCTACAAAGTCATTGACCAGAATTGTTCATCACTTAGGGTAATTAGAAGAAAATTCTGTAATACATTCTATGTAAATATTAATTGCAATCAATTTCAATAAAAATGCAACTGTCCAATCTGTGCCACTGCAAATGGGAAGTCATAACTTATGTTCAGGTCTCTTTAGCTGGATTAATCTCTTCAAACCTAAGTGATCCATGTTAAGATCTTGTCACAGCAAATTATTTTTGATCTGATACATCCCACGTATCATAATGGTAATAACCCAATATTTGTATTGTGCCTTAGAGTTTACAGAGTGCTTTCACATCCATTATCTTTTAATTTTCATAATGATTTTTAGATAGTTAATGCATTCAACCAATATGCAAGTGCTTGTTGTTTATTCATTCAACAAAAATTTATGGAGTACCTCTATGTGTAAAGCATGGTGCTAGCATGGGGGATGCAGCAATGAACAAGACAAAGTCTCTGCCCAAACAGAAACTATATTCAGGTGACGGAGACAGATGGTAAACTTTAAATTACACAAATGTGTGGCCCAATGTTGGGGAGTGATAAGAGCTGTGGAAGATTAAGAGGTCAGGGGATAGAGAGATGAGGGATGCTTATCTCTCTAGACATAAAGGATGAGCAGCTCTGAATGAGGTGAGTCAGCCAGAGAGACAGAATTCCAGTCACCTCCCACTATTTTTGCAGATTCCTTATTTGTGAATTCACCTCTTTGCTAAAATTTTATTTGTAACCCCAAAATCAATACTCATGACACTTTTGTGTTCATTCGTGAATATACAGTAAGTAATAAAAAATTTGAGTTGCCTGACACAGTCATTCCCAGCTGAGTTTGGACAAGGCATCACTCTGCATTCTTGTTTCACCTCTCATACTGTAAACAAGTGTCCTTTCCATGGTATATTTTTCACATTTTCATGCTTTTTATGGGTGACTTCACTGTGTATAGTGACCCAAAGTGTAGTGCTGAAATACTGTCTAGTGTTCCTAACTGCAAGAAGGCTGTACTGTGCCTTATGGAGAAAATTTGTGTTAGATAAACTTTGCTCAGGCATGAGTTGTAGTGCAGTTGGCCATGAATCAACAGTACATATGAAATAAAGTTTCTGAACAAATATGCACATAAAACAAGGTTATGTATTGATTAGTTGATGAAAATTTCATGACCAGAGGTACTCGGGAAACTAACTCTGTATTTTCCCTAGGATCAATTGTTCAGTATCCACTGATTCAGCGTTCATGGTGACTTTATAGAATACAACTGCCACAAGTATTAAGAATCAAATGTATTTGGTTTATACATTACATATAGTTTTGCATTCTATATTTACAATGTACTACCATATGAGTATTTTCCCGTGTTGTTTAAAAGTTAAATTTTAAAGGATGAAAAATATTCTGTTTCAGGATGTCCTCATAGATTTTGTAGCTATCCAAAATTATAGTCCAGAGCCCATTGAATTTCTCCACTCTTCAGGATTTTTGCCCAAGAGGCTGTACTGAAACAACCAGCAAATCATAATCATTTGTAATAATACTGTGTGGCCCCCAGATATTCAGTAAGCTAGAGAATCTAACTCCCAACTCATGAGAATTGGGCTGGACACACTTAAATAGCTTTTCTCAAAAATTAAAAAACACAGTAAACTGTGGATGAATCATGGTGAGCAATACTGAATGGTCCTAGGAGTTTCAAACAACGATTTTATGTGAATCAGTCATACATGTGGGGGTTTTAGAAGTGGATTTCACTGCCAGAGCTAACTGATGTGTTTGCTAGAGGACAACTTTTCCACTTCCATATCCAATTGTCCATGTATGCCAGTGAGCACACTGCCTCTCAGGTAACGCCATCTTGGGTGCCACCCCTTTGCTCTGTGCTTGTGCGTCAAGAAGAAGGTTTTGCATCATAGCTTCAGCTTTTGTTTTTTGGGGGCACAACAAATACGATATTTGTTGAGCAATCTTTCACCCCAGTTATGGAGCATATTGCTTCTTTAATCAAGCAAAATAGTTCTAAACAATATCAATTCTTAAGAAGCCTACAGGATGACCCTTTTGAAAGCTAAATAAGGCTGTGTAAAAAGGTCAAGACACATTTTACTGATTCCAGGTACTTTCATGACATAGCACAGATATGGCTTCAAGTTAGCAGACTATTTGTTGTTCTCTTGTGATTTCCCTGTGAGGAGTGCTTGAATGCTAAGGAGCCGCCATCATGTCTTCATTTTCACAACAATCCTGAGGCAGGTTTAATGATCCTTGTATTCATGGATGGAGAATTGAGTCTGAGAGGTGACAAAACTGTCCTTGATCAAACAGCTGGTATGGAACCTGATGTCTAAGCCCACATGTGGGATGTCAAATCTCTTAAGCATTATCCCATATTTGTGTCAAAATTACACTGGACAATGTTAAACAGGCAAAGATGACATTATCCAAGGCAATGGCAATCGTGGAGAGAGACCAGATCTAAGTCCAAACTCGCCTCCATTGATACAAAGGGCTGAAGGATATTTATGGGCTGGAGTGGGCTAGTGGGAAAGCACTGGAGGGTGCTGGAGTTGATCACTGGGATGAATGATTGATTTACTAAGTTGCAATTAGGGTTTTTTTGTTTTGTTTTGTTTTTTGCTTGGAAGGCTTTCTTTCTGTGATTAGGCTCCTGGATAGGGTAAGGGCTAGAGTCAGGGAGGTCAGGGAGAAGACAGGCTAAAGTTCGGTCAAGCTGCAGAAGCAGTGAGACCATCTTGGTCACTCGAGTGGCCGTGTAGGGCAGTAAATGCAAGTTTCCCCCTTGACCACATTGCCTCGTGCTGCCCACTCTGCCTCCCCATCCTTTACCTTGGGAATTAGACCTCTTTCCTCTGGTGTGGTCTGATACACCAGCCTCTTGAAACCAGCCCCTCACCCTTCAACCTTCTGCCCAAACCAGCCCACCATCTGCACTGCCAACGCCAAGGTCCTTCTAAAGGAGGCGCTGATCAGCTCACAACCCTGCCTAGAAGCCTCTGCATGCAAGCGGTGGCCTCGGGAAAGGCCAGTTTCAGCCAAAGCTGGAGGTGGAAGGAATGTTCTGAAAAGACCTTTGTTGGTGCACAGACCTTTTCCTTGATGGCATGCTCTTCCCTCTGTCCAGAATAATTATTCCCCTACATTGTTCAGCTCCTCCTGCCTGAGGGAGGCACCCCTGAGCAGGACACTGCCATAGATGCCAATTTCTCTCTCTAATCCTTAAACCTCTCACTGTAGTCTAAAACCATGTTTGTGTGGTTATTCTATTAGCATTTCCCCCTTGAGAAACCACCACATCCATCCAGGATAGGGCCTGACTTGTAGAAACTCCCTTAAGTCACTGGGGAAACATTGATTTTGTAAGTTTATTCCAAGGATCTCCAGATCCTAAACCATGGTTCCCAAATACCCCAGGGACAGGGAGTTTTGTTAACTATGCAAATTCTTGGACCCCACCCCAGATCTGCAGTCGGAAATCCCGAGGTGTTGACTGCAATGTGTCTGTAAATAAGCTCCCAGGTGAGATCTCATCTGGATAAGAGTTTGGGGACTTCCATCTAAGCCAATCCTTTCTGCGCGTCCTTATTGCGCGCAGGTCTGCTCAAATGGTGGCGTTCCAGCGAACCCTTTTCTGAACCCCCTTGTTATGGATTGAAATGCGTCCACCAGAAAGACATGTTGAAGTACTAATCCCCCGTTATTATTTGGAAATAGAGTCTTTGAAGATGTGATGAAGATGAGGCCAGACTGGAGTAGGGTGGCCTTGATCCAGTGTGACTGGTGCCCTCACAAGGGGAGGAGAGACACAGAGGAGAGGGCCAAGTGAAGACTGCGGCGGAGGCACCTGCAAAGCCGGGGAGCTAGGGGAGGCTCAGGAGGACCCTCTCCCACGGGTTCCAGAGGGAGTGTGGCCCAGCAGAGACCTTGATTTCAGAATTCTAGTCCTCAGACCGTGAGACCATCGATTTCTGTTGTTTTAAGCCATCCAGCTTGTGGCACATTTCTGGGGCAGCCCTATTAAAAACCCCAACCGTGCCCCCCTCCTCACCCAGCACTTACTTATCCGCACTTCTTGCTTATTTTTGTCCAGAGAACTGTGCTGATACCCGCTAGACACAGCTCCATGAGGACAGGGCTTTCTGCCTGGATTGCGCACCCCTTAGAAGGGTGCCTGGCACACAGTTGGCACTCAATAAATGCTGGAATGAATGAACAACTTGGCCCATCGGGCATTTAAAACGCTCGGCCCTATGCAGCTGAGAAAGGAGAGATGGTGTCACTTGAGAGAATATTGACTTTTTTTTTTCTTTTTATCTCTCTCCCTTTTGATTAGATGACACTTGAGAAATCAGAGCAGTCATCATACTTCTCTTGAAATGCTTTTGGGTCATATCCACCAATAGAAAGACAATTTGGCTGCTAATTTCCTGTCTGATCAAATTAATTGAATTCAGTTGGTGACAACAAAGAGCCCCTTTAGAGTAAACAACAGCACTGAAATTCCTCCTCATCCCAGCCTCCTAACTTTTGCTTGACCAAGAGCTGTGGTTTTTCCCTGGCATGTTGAAATTACTGGAAAGGATGTCAGAAAAGACGGGACTGACAGGCTCCAGGGGGAGGCGCCACTTTTCTTGCCGGCATCAGTGAAAACTCAGGGTATACCACGTGGCCAAGGAAACGCTGGGGGAGGAAAACGCCAGCGGCTCGAGGTTGGCTGCTTATATGTTGTTTGTGAACCTCCAGTTCCAGTTGTGAATTCGACCCTCCATTGCGAGTAGATGGACTGGGGGCCAGGCGGGTGGGGTGTGGGGAAGGAGGAGGGCACAAGCAAGCACAGTGGCTGCCCTCCAAGTACAAACTAGTGAAGCACTTTAATTGTGTGCTTCATGTCCTAGGTTGGAAGAAAAAAACCTTCAAGGTGGCTCACGATGAAAATCACAGGTTCATTATGAGTATTAAACTAATCATACTGGACGGAAAAATGTATAATTAGACCCTAAACACTCAGGCCAAGACTAGTTTTCAGAATTGTAAAACATCAGGGTTTGTGGGCTGATGATGAGCGCTCACTCCCAACTCTGGCCCCACTCCAGGGCAGCTGATTCCCCTTGAGGAGGAGCCCACCCACGGCAATCAAGCCATCTCTGGGTAGCTCCATTTGAAGCATTTCATTTCTCCAGCTGAAAGGTCTGCCACCCCCTGGCCCTAGCCATTCTGCTAAGGAGCCACCCAGAAAACAGCCCAGTCCCTCTCCAGGATGGTCGATCAAGTCCACTGAGGATGTTCACCCTTTGTCTTCACTTCACCAGTGTCAGTGCTTCCTCCTACAACCTGTATCTCAAGTCACCGACTGTCACTCATGCACCTTTGCTTTCTGGAGCTAGCATAGTACCTGTCACACAGTAGGTGCCCAATAAATGTTGCATGATAGATGAATTATAACCTCCTCATAAGAAATCCCTCCCTTGCTATACAGAGAAAATGCACAATATTCAACTGGAGATTTTCTTGCTCAGAGTTACGACCTTGCATGTGGACAGGAACTCACCTAATCTACAAATATGTTTTAGCCTTCACAGGCGTTCTAGTCTGTTAGTCTGCTGAAAGCAGTATACCAGAAATGGGGTGGCTTTTACAGTGGGGATTTATTAACTTACAAGCCTGTAGTTTTGAGGCTGAGCAGAGAGTCCACATCAGGCAATGCTTTCTTCCTGAAGGCCAGCTGCTGGCGATCCTGGACTCCACTATCACATGGCACGGGATATGGTGGCATCTGCTGGTCTCTCCCTTCTCTTCTGCGTTTTATTGCTTCCATGTTCTTGATCCCATGGCACTCGTGCTCTCTCTCTCTCTCTCTCTCTCCCCCCTCCCCTTATTCATCGCATTTATAAAACACTCCAGTAAGAAGATGAAGACCCACCCTGGGCCACACCTTCACTGAAGTCACCTAATCAAAATGTCCTCCTTACAGAACGTTTACACCCACAGAAATGGATTAGCTTTAAGGACATTTCCTGGGGTCCATACAGCTTCAAACCATCACAACAGGGAAGGCAGAATGAACACAGTCCAAGCCTGCTTGGAGGCTGTAAGAGAAAGTGCAGGGAGCCTGTTCAGAATGGAGACACCCAGGCTCACTACCAGCCTGCTGCGTGCACATGTCTATCTGCCGTGCGGGGAATTTTCATTCTAACAAGTTCCTGTGCGTGATGCACTTTCAGAAATGTTTTTACAGGCTTAAACAAGGCAAGAGTTTCTTAAAGTGTGGCCCAGCTTCCCTGGGGACCCCCGAGACCTTTGAGGAGGTCCATGAGGTCAGAACTATTTTCATAGTAACAGTAAGGCGTGTGCCGCCTTAGCACTCGTCCTCTCACGAGCGCGCGGTGGAGTTTTCCGGAGGCGCTCTGGCCTGTGTTATAGCTGAAGCAGCTAGGAGAGTGAACTCGTGTTCCATTAAGCCAAACATTAAAGCCAAGCGGTGCCGCCTTCCCACTACAGTCATGCCTCACAACCTGTAATGCTATACACTTTTAAATGGATGTGAGGTCTAAATGTGAAAAAGCAACCACAATATATATCAAAATATAATACAGGAGACTCATTAAATTGCCTATCGACTAGGAAAGGCTGGAAAGGAAGAAACGAGAGGACTATAAAGACTGGAAGAGACGAGCTGAGAAAGGAAGTTCGGGGCCTTTGCAGAACTTCTGGGCTCTCATCTCTGATTTGGGTTTTCAATCTCCCCTAGGCAAGGCTCCTAACCCAGAAGCTATAAACGACCGCATATAAGCAATCAGGACCTCTGATGTTTGTGAGACCATAAGGTGAAAAGACAAATGACAGAACGGCAGAAAAATTTTGCAACGCATATAATGGGTAGCTACTGCCCTAATATAAAAAGAGCCCCTATAAATCAAGAAGGAGGCAAATAACAGAAGGAAAGTAAGCAGGGAAATAAATGCGCTCAGCACCCTCGGAGAATGTCTTCCCTCTGGCAGCCCTAAACGATTTCAGGGGCTCTAAACTCTGCTCCCCCTTCACACAGCACTGCTGATAGATGGATAGATGGATTTTCCTTAAAGCACATTTTCATCCTGTAACTCTTGCTCGGAGGGCCTCAGTGGATCTCTGTGGTTTACAGGCTGATGTCCAGCCTCATGGACTTGACATTTAATTAGAGGAGATCATCTGAGTAATGCACTGAGCATAGGTAAGCTCACAATGAATTCAAATTCTTCATCCTTATTCAGAGGATTGTTGAGAGAATTAAATGAGATACCATGTGTTCAGAACCACGAGATGCGGCTCTAAATAAACGTCAGCCCCCTTCCCTCAAAGCCCTCCCCCTTCCAGCCTGATCCCTCATATCCTGATCAACTCCTTTCCCCCCACTCAATCAGGGGCCCTCCTCCCTGGCTGGACTGGCTCACCTGTGGAGGTATTTTACAATACCAATGCCCAGGCCCTACCCCAGATGGGTTGACTATGAACCTCTGGGGGTGGAGTCCAGTGCACTTTATTTTTTAAGTTCATCAGGAGATTCTAAGGTACAACCAGAGTAGAAGCTCTACCATGAATGTCCTCAGAAATTCTTGCCTTGGTGCCTCTGTCCTTGAGGTTGTCCCCCCGTCCCACCTTGCCATCCGTCTACCTGTCTGCCTGTTGAAGCCTGGTAGGACGTCGTCGTCCTCTCCTTTGAATTCCTATGGAATTTGCCATCTGTGGTGCACACTTGGCTTTTACGTGGCCTTTCGCACTATAATATATACTTACCGATTATCTTCCCATCTGAAAGAGACAGCCCTGGAGCCTGAGGACCTTACTTTATTCCTTTTCTTTACCAGGTGCTTGTCTCAGCACTTGACACATAAGTCCTTAAAAACTATTGGATGAAGAAATGAATGTAAATGAATGATGACAGACACATTTACAGAAGCTTAGACCCAAACACCATGCTGCCTGGGGTGTTAAAACAAGACCCCCTATTCTGTGTTATCATATTCTTACCTTCTCAGAAGCAGCCTTGTCAGTCAACTCAGGTGACACTTAGCAAAGAATTAGATTTATCGTCAGCCATGGATTAAGTGTCGGTTATAGAGTTGAAGCACATTCACCGTAGTTCTGGGGAGGTGCTGGGGCCTTTGTAAAACCATTGCTTTTAGCTTCTGGGCTTGGATTTTTAATCTTAAACAAAGGTTTCCACGTAGGAGGAAAATCTGAGTCTACAAGAGCCTTAACTGCCATTAGACAGCGCTGGGGTCACTGGCTATTTGGTCCTGGGCACGTTGCCAGTCTAAATCTCGGTCTCCTCATCTGAAAAGTGGGTATAATACTTTACCTACACCACAGGTGAGAATAAAATGAGACCATTCATTTAACCGTGGTTTTCACAGTGCCAGGCACAGAGTGAACACTCAAAAAACGATGGCCTGGAGGGAAAAAAATGGAATAAACATTAAGGAGCCTGGGCCCCTTTGAAGAGAATTGGGAGAATTGGGACATTTTTCAGTAAAAGGAAGGGAGGGAGCTAATATTTCTTAAACTGGCCAGCCATGGTTCAAGCTAAGAACTTCTCTGGTTAAGTCAGTGCAGGGATAATGGCAAATTACAAAATATACAATATAGTGTAATAAAGTTCAGTATAATGTATCTTATAATTATAATGTATAAATCATATATATATAACATTTGATATGATATGTTTTGGTAGGATAATTAAAACATGTGTATGTCTTTTTTTGGCCCTTTTCAGAATGAGTTGGAAAGAACAAAGCCCAGAGTCTGACAGTGAAATGATCTGGTAATAAACTGAGGAAACCGAATAGGTGCTATGGAGCTGGTTGCAGCTGTTTCCTGCCTGTATTTTAATTATAAAAGATCTGGCAGGTTCCTGCACACACTCCCTGTGCAAATGTTAGCTCTGGTCCAGAGGTTTTCTTTCCTCAACCAGTTATGCTTGCACATGATTTTTCTTTTCCCTTTTGTTTTTTGTTTTGTCTTGGGATGGCTCCTTGCCCCTTAAAGGAAGTGTATTTTTTCTGGGGGAGCAGGGGATCGATGCTATTCTATCTGTAGACTCTTGGCAAGAGAGGAAACGTCCTTATTGACCTACCTGGCCCATGCAAAACAAGGGAGAAGCCCCATGGAAAAGAAATCACTTGGTTTTCTCTGAGCTTCTCTTGCCCTGAAGCTGCCTGATCCTAGTCAAGTTCTAGTTGCTTCTTAAAATTCTTTTCCATCAGGAGTGAGCTCTTGAGAAAGTAGCTATGAGGTGGTTTTAGAGACCTGGGTGGAACCTTCGTGGCATGACCTACCTGGCCACTGGGTGGTTTGTTTCGCTAAGTAACTGAAATAACAGCATTCTGAAAAATGTGTGGGATTTGTTTGCCACTTTGGTGGCTAGATTAGCATTAAAACATCCAGTGAACTATTCAGGAAAAAAAAAAGTAAACACTGTTCCTGGTTGCCAGGCCGCGTGGGTCAGTGGGAGGGGCGGAAGCAAAGCGTTTCCTAGTGCAGCCGTGACCAATGACTGTCCACTGGGTGGCTTGGGACACCAGAAGTGCGCGCTCTCCCAGCTCGAGGCCACCGTCAGGGTGTTGGCAGGTTGGTTCCTCCCGGAGGCTCTGGGGGCAGTCTGTTCCATGCCGCCTCCTGGTTTCTGGCAGCCAGGGCCATCCTTGGCATCACTGGGCTCGTAGCTGCATCTCTCCAATCTCTGCAGCCGTCATCATGGGGGCTGCTTCCCTGGGTGTGTCTGTGTCTTCATAAGCAGGACCCCAGTCCTCGGCTCTAGGGCCCACCCTAACCCAGCATGACCTCATCTCAATGTATCTAATTTCACCTGCAGAGAGCCCATCTCCAAATAAGGTCACATTCTGTGGTTCTGGGTGGATGTGAATTTTCAGGGAACACTGTTCCATCCAGTTCACAGGCCAAGCAGTGTGGGAAGGTTGACGCTGCTGCCCTCATCTCGGCCCCTCTCCGTCCCAGGCTTCAAAGGGACAAAGAGCTGTTACCTAAGACATCTCAGGCTCTGTGCTCTTCACTGCTCTTCCAGATGTTGGCAGCATGAACTGGCCTCTTCGTCCAGGCCTTTCTAGCACTCTTGCCTCTGTCCTCTCCCTGGGCGAGGCTTCATTCTTCCCATATCAGCACCCACGGACCCTCTCTGCAAAACTAAGGGTGTCAATTACGTCCTATGAGAGATTTGGCTTTACTTGGAAAATACTTTTTTCTATATTTATTGGTTAACCCAGAGAAGACGGCCCCAGGACTTCTGCTAGCTCATACAATGTCACTGTGCAGATTTTTAAAGGTGTGACCCCTTTGGGCAGATGCAGCCCTTCAATGTGCAAAGCTGAGCATCAGAAAGTACCACTCTCAAATTAAAAAAAAAAAAAAAAAACTGTTGTGGGCAGACACAGCTCCCGGCTACCACACGTGGCTGGACTTTTAAGCCCGAGCGTCCCCTTGGCCAGGCACTCTTACATATGTGACAACCTGCGCAACCCTAGGCAGTGGTCCTGGTGGTCTTTGTCCTCCCCCCCGCCCCGCCGCGGGAGGCTTTTCTTCCTTTTTATGGTCCCCTGCGTGAGACAGCTTGCAGGCTGTGCCGGGGCACTAAGGTACACACGTGGAAAAGCCCTGAATGCTTGGAAAGCATTTTATAGGCACATCCATTCGGCAAACATCCATGGTGTTCTCAGGAAGCCTGGCAGAGAGGAGGGCTCAGAAACACAGGTGGGAGTTCAGAGATTTCCCCCAGGCCATGGTGATCACCATCAGGCTGGGACAGGGATGGAGTGAGGCCAGAGAAAGGCTCCCTCATCAAGATTAATAACACCTGAGGGCAATCCACGAGGAACAAAACACCCGGCTCATCCTGGTCCTCTTACTGACGCTGCCCTGATTTAAAATGTGCATGTTTTCTTCCTTCCGGCCTTTTTTTGCATTAAGTCTGGTTTTTAAAAACCTTGCACTAAATCCCGGTGACCGTGTTTCTGGGTGGCCCCTTGCAGTTGGCGCAGAAGGCAGGCGCCTCGCTCGCCTCGCCCTTCCAGCGCTGATCGCTAACCGGCTGCTTAGTGCCCTCTGTCGAGTGCTCGGGAGGCATCGCGTTGGGAACTCGCACGGTGCCAGCTCACTTAAATTCCCGACCACCTTCTGCCATGGGGGCTGTTATTAACAGAGGACAAGGGAGGAAGGGTGACTTGCCCAAGGTCCTTGGTAGCGGGGAGGAGGGCGTCAAGTCGGGTAGAAAGCCTTTGCCTTGGCCACGGTCAGTAATGAGGGGAAGGGTCTGTGCACAGGTGAGAAGACGGCATGAGGCAGGGCCAGGGCAGCAGCTCCCTGAGCTTCTGTGTCAGTGTCCTGGGGCTGCAGGGAACAAGTACCACAAGCTGGGTCGCTCAAAACAACAGGAATTTGTCTGACGGTGACAGAGTCAAGATGTTGGCAGGGCCACCACCCCTCGGCGGGCTCCAAGGAAGAACGCTTCCCGGCTTCGGGTGGTTGCTGGCGCTCCTCAGCACTCCTTGGCTTCTAAAGAGGCGTCGCTTTGTTCTCCCCCTGTCTTCCCGTGGCTGCCTCCTCTTCTAAGGACACCAGCCACTGACAAGGGTGGACCCTAATCCGGTAGGAAATCATCTTAACTTGATGACATCGCGAAGACCCATCCTGTTTCCAAACGGGGCCACCATCACGGGGATCGGGGCTTAGGACTCAAATACCCCTCTATGAGGGGCACACAGTCAAACTCACAGCTGTCCAAAGCCATCCCCAGAGCTGAAGCTGCCACACAGAGCCAGCTGTGCAGGGCCTCTCACAGATGACATTTTTCACGGCAGAGAGTTACCAAGAAGAAAGCAAGCGTCCCAAGACTTGTGTTTGGAAGCTGATTGCTTAACCTTTTCCCAGAGAGTCTTCGACAAATATTGCATTCCCCCAAAACAAATTATTTTTCCTTTCATAAAACTCAAGTGGATGCGTCTCCATTTCTCTGCAAAGAGCAGCTGTAGCACAATCACTTGAAACGTAGGGTCTGAATCGAAGTGAATGCTGTTGATGAAACCAG